>CM017896.1:30065919-30333419 GCA_008369825.1 Triplophysa tibetana | reverse complement strand
TCATCTACACATTTCCATAACAAATCAGTGGAATCAGTGTTGTCAAGCCCTACTGGAAGAATTTGGGATTGGGAATCGTCTGCATAACAGTGATATGAAATGTTATATTACTGAATAATGATGGCCATCGGAAGCATATAAAGAGAAAACAATAAAGGTCCAAAAATGGATCCCTGGGGCACATCACACAAAACAGGTGCAGATGATGATGAAAAGTTACCCTGTTTACAGTGAAGGTCCTGTTCTTGAGGTAAGAAGCAAACCATTGTAATATTTTGTTGCCCTTGACACCTACCACACATTCTAGTCGTTCAAGAAGAATGTTATGATCAATGGTATTAAATGCCGCACTCAGTATAATTGACAGTGTAGTGTGCACTGGACTGGATTCCTCTGGTGTCATCGTAAAAGAAGTTGTGTGGTGGGTGTTGTGAGTCCATCATGATATGAAAGAGCTGTCTGTCTGAAAGACACCAAGACTCGATTGTCACCCTCCAGCCCTTTCTCATCTGATCCCAGAACTTTCTTCACTTTTATTTCGTTCGGTTTGACAATATTTGAGTTTATTGGGTGGTGAAGGCTTCGTGCCGGTCTAATGATAAAGTCAGAACTAGTTTGAAGGGAGAGTGTCCCGGCCCCTCACGTGAGGTTTTATGAACCGATGATGAAGTTTTGTGTGTGTTTCACATTTCTGCCTTCATGTTAACTTGAACATTCTCTTGTGTGTCACTGAACAAGGCAAATCTTTATGAACAATTTTATCCATTTATTCCGTTTTAGAAGAAAAGGCATCTGGAAAGTGTTACACAATCACCATTTTCAACACTGTTTAGAGCGACGTTGAGGATGTGATGACTAGAACATTTTCTCAATTGAGTGTCATTTCATTTTCATCTGAAAGGACAGAGCAGTTTTTCTCTTTTTTAGTGTTGTGTGGATTACTGGAATATTTTCAGCTCTTGTGTTTCATGTCTGCTGATATGTTGAGGTCACACATCTGTGCTTGAGTGTCGTGAAAAGTAAAGAATGCCTAATGTTTGCCAACAATCGAAGGAAAAACTCTGGAGAGTTAGCTAGGAGTCAGATCTGAAGTTCTCACATGAGTCATGTGTGACTAAGTCCACATGGATCTTCATCTGCGTTTCAGCTCAGGCTGAAAATGATCGAATGAATGTGGCACCAGATTTGTACGCAAGATATTATAATATCTGAATTCTCTCCTCTTTTCTCATTTCATGTACAAATATATGTAAAGCTCTTCCGTTGTTCTTCTTCACTGTTGCTCAAAAGCCAGACGGAAGTTTTGCCCTGATTTCAATCTAACAAGTTGATGAAAATAAAATATTAATATTTCATACTTTCGTCTTCAAATCCTTCGTCATGTTATTTGTCACATATTATTATCACAGGCTTGTTTGCACTTTAGTAGTGTGTGTTTGTGTGTGTCGCATTATTGTTTTTTGATTTGCCATATTTTGCTATTGTGATGTGAACAAACATTAATCCTGAGAATATAACTCATCCTGCACACGTGAATGATTTCCCACATTGAAGAGATCTAACATTATCACTTGAGCAAACACACACACACAGAGATTGTGAGCTTCAGTGTCTGATAAATGTGTTTGAATCGCTGCTTTGAGAGGCTTTTGGGTGTGGTGCTGATGATTCATCTGAAGTAAAACACAAACACAAAACATTGATCTACAGAAACCAAACAAACGAAACAATACTGTGCATAAAAGCGTTCTGTATTTTTTTAGGACTTTAGACTTTTAGCTCAGTATTCGGTTATTGACCGAGCTGACAAAGAAACTGTTTGTGTTCTCCTTACACTATTTCTCAACACTCTCACACAGTTTACAATACTGATAATGTTATTAAACAGCAGATAACAACTCTCATCTCATATGTACAGCTGCATGTGAAGATGAAACTTTTTTATTTCATGACTTCAGTTTCTCTCAGTGTAAAACGTTCGATACGAACGGAGTAGTTAAATGCAAAAGGCCCTTCTGATTAAAGATTATTAATGGTGAGAAGAGAACAAATGATCAGCTCTCATAATGAAGTGCGAAAGAGTGATGTTAAATCACAGAAAATCAAAACTGAAAAGAGTTGCTCAAGAGCTGCTGGCAAGAGTAAAAAAAGTACAAAATAAGAATTAATGAACTGTTGAAAAGAGAATTAAATCCACCAACAGCTGCACAGTTTCCACCACTACAGCACTTCTGCTTACTCTTTTCCTGTTAATTACGAACACACACACACACACACCGTTCTGTTTGTGCTGCTGTGGGTTTGTTTTGGACGCACACTGAGTTCTCGTGCTCCCGTCTGAGGGAATGTTGGGTGTGACGGGATGGGAGGTTAACACACAGGCCGTGTGACTCACTGAAATTCCCTAATACTCTTACCCTGCATGAAGAGTCCAGCGGCCGCTCCGTATTGTGTTGTGTCTTGCGTTTTCGTGAGATTTTCTTCGAGTGCACTGTTGTTGAGACCATTAAAATCATCTCAGCTATTGAGATGTTTCTCCTGAAGTTGTTCCAGGATTTCCCAGGAGTCTTTGCATTGACCCGTGAGAATTCCGTCACGATGTGAGGCTACAGGTGGTTGCCATGACAACCACCAAGCACATCAACAGGAAGTGATGCGAGCAGGACGTTGAGATTTTTAGTGTTTCCTGCAGGAGAGCTGTTTGTGGCACGCGAGTCTTCCTCTTCTGCCGGGACTTTTCCAGATATTTTCCAGACATCCATCTATGTATGAGTGTTGCTGTGCAGTGTCATGTTGCGGAACGCGGTTTCGTCCAGTCGTAATCCCAGAGCACAACGACATGCTTCATAAAACACGATATCTGCCTGTTGCATGTCAAACTTAACTGTGTTGGATCACATCAATGATGTCAGAGGGGGGTCTTAAACGATCTGAAGTGTGTGCATGTGAGACGCGCCCAGCGCTTATGAGTGACGTTTGGAGCAGATGTTAGTCATTTCTTCAGATTGAGGGTTTATACGAGCTGCGATGGGTTTGAAGATGCTGATGGATGACACGACAAGAGAAAGGCCAAAGGTGTGGTGTGCGACAGTGTCTGATGTTGTACACATTTGTTGTTCTGTTTGGTCATCAGTGAGCTCTAGAGATGCACCTTTTAGCCCCAGAAACAGGGTTGAATTATATGACATGATCTGCACCTGCTGAAAGTGTGAAACAAAATACTCTTTTTGTTCTTTATCTGACTGCTCTTACTTGAGTTTACATTGCAGAACATCAAACCGTGAGAACTAAAAGAATGAACGCCCCTCTCTCGTCTTACATCAACGACGAGTGAAATGATGTAGCCTGTGATTTTGAAACGTATTGGACTTCATCGGTGATGCCAAAAAACTCCCACGGGAGTGAATCTATTTCACCAAACACCCACTGAAGAAATGAAGCACTGCCGTCACAGGGGCCTCATTTATGAAATGTTGCGTGGAAACCATCCTAAACTTGATTTTTCATTCATTTCTCATTTCTGTTTTCAGATGTGAAATCTATTTTAATCAAATTATCTTGAAATTGCACAAGAGCACATACAGCAAAAATAGCTTTTATTTCCTCGGACAAGCAGAAGTGCATGAGTCTGCTCAGACCCTAACATGGCTAAAAGAGAAAGATGCAAAAGCGATTATCTTGTTAAAGAAAATGATGTAGTTTTGTCATATTACGTATTATCTATTAAAACTGGCTGTATGTTTTTGATTGGCTAGATCCGACTCTGTTTTTGGATTGGTCAGAATCGATCAAACTATGTTTTTTGATTGGCAGGATTTGATCACTGATGGTTTTGATGGGTGTGTACAGGACATGTGAAGTTTTTCTAATCAGCCTCATTGAACATCATGAGTCACTTTGTCTCCTGTGGTTTGTATTGTAACAGCAGATGACAAAAAAACTCTCTCGTCATTTTCATACAAACAGAAGGATGTGTTTCTTAGGTATGTTTTAGCTTAAGGGAAACTGAAGCCTTTAAAATTGTCTTTAATGGAAGACCTGTTCCTTAAAAGTCCATCAAAAAAGATGAAAGTCTGTTGTCGTGTCATCCTCGTATCTGGACATTGGCAAAAATAAAGACACGTTTTTAATATCTGAATCAAGATGTCAAACACAAAAAAGTAAAAGTGCCTAACATGAGTAAACTGACCAGTTAGTGAGCAGTTTCTACCTTGACCTTTTTGTGCTGCTTTTGTGTTTGTGAGTTCTCAACATCTGGAAAGAGGAACCGATACTGGCTGAAGTTTTGCTCAAAAAATGTGGCATATTAATTTGGTGTGGTGTCATGGGAAAATGAAACAGCTGTACTGATACTCGAAGCCGCTTCACATTTGCTCTTGATGGACTGTTTATGAAAACTCCCAGTGACGTAACGAGAGATATTTGTTTTTCTCTGTGTTCTCTGTTGTTAACAGTGCTAGATAATTGCTGAGATTCAATGGAAAGTGTTTAGTTGTAGGCCTACACACTTATACATTTACATTTTTAAACCACAGCTGCAGATTATCACACCGTATTTTTATAGAAATGTGCATCAAGTTGGGAGGCGTTTGATGTAAATATACCATGATGGAGAACTGGAACTCTTTCACGGCTCATTCTCCGGACTGCAGGAGGCCTTTGTGTGCTTGACAGTAAAACACCATCCAACAGTTATTTGAAGTTGTGTATTTTTTCCACACGCAATGCATTTTTTTAGTTTTTATGAGAAACACACACACAATGTAAACTCAAACAGTTCAATTTTTATTATTCAGTATTATAATCTCCATCAAAGATTGTCAAGTTTAATAACGACATACACATGATCTTGATTGAATAAATAATCCTAACAAAATAAATCTAAAGATGTCGATACTTTTTAAAAACATGTGTAGATTACTAGAGGAATATTTTGTAGTTATATTCATGACATATCTAGTTATAGTGTGTCTGATGATGTGTCTCGAGCTCTAGACATTGTTTCTATCTTCAGAAGTAAAAACATCCCGCTAACTATTGAAAGAGTCGGTCTATCAAAATATATTTGTTATTAGTTATGAGCAGCATGAAAAGAAAACAAACTAGTCTATCAGTGTTTATTAATGCATTTAGTTTTTAGTTTATATATAATTAATTTAGCTATTTTATTTATTCGATTTCAGTATAACGTTATGTAGCTCTCATTGTTGAAATTCTTTGTTTATTGAAACGAAACTGCACACGACGTTCCCATTAACAGTAAAATTTGACATAATAAAAGTCAGATCAAGAGCCGGGCGCTGTGTGCGGTGATGGCCTGTAGGCTACACTATCTCCTTTATGTTGTTTAAACTTGGCGAAGTGATCTGGAACTATAATGTGTTCGGCAGACTTGGGACACCTTCATAGGTATGCATTTTACTGAAAGATAATACCCATAGAAGGTTTGTCAACCAATAAGATTGAAGCATTCAACAGCCCCGTGGTATAATATTACTTAAATATGGAGAGTATTTGTGCGTTCTCTATAGGTCACTTATACACAAGTTTATTTTCTACTGATGTCCTCCAGAGAAGGTCACTTGTTAATACACGATTTACACATGATGGGTATTCACTCAAAAAGACCACCGGCCCTCTCAGCACATTTCATATAAGATGTCCAAACTGAAAATCAAACAGTGTCTTTAATATTTTGGTCTATAGCATCAAGCGAGATCCAGACAGATAATTTGTGTCCCTGAAGAGGTTGCTCTGGCCGCGGTTGGCAGTGCTGCGTTTGCATCGGTTGCATCGCTCATATTTTTCCAGTTGATCCGTTAGACTCTGACATCCATACCTTGAGGGAAAAAAATATTTTTCTTTTCAGTCTCTCTTCATTATTGCGAAAAGGATAATGTGAGAAAAGGATCCTTTGTCTCGTACCTCTGGAAGTCTTGGAGCTCCTCCTGGTCTCGTTGACGTCTCATGGAGATGCTGTGTTCCCAGTTTTTCTCACAAGCCACCTGCAGGTTTCGGACCTTCTCATACTGACGGATTCGCTCTTCTAACATTCTGCAAAAATCAACAATGACACAATAACACATCTATTCACGTTTGAAGTCATGTGCAGCAGATTTATGTTCTTGTCGGCACTCACTCTTGGTGGTTTTTCTGAATGATTTCTCGCTCTCTCTTCTGGTCGTTCAAGCATTTCAGTTGATGGTTTCTTGTTCTGCTTATGTTCCTCAGCTCTTCTGAGATCTTCTGTGCTGGAGGTCTCTGCTCATCTAAAGTCGCAGGATCTCTCTGCTGCAGCCGGTGGTCCGGAGTGCAGAGATGACTCGCAAAAATGTACGAACCCTAAAAGCCAGACAGTCATGCGACCACAATCACTCAAAAACACGCAGCTGAAAAGAGACATAGACTCACATGTGATTGGTCTAATGTCCTCCTGCGTCTCTGAACTTCAGCAAGAGTCAGATTAAACGCCGCAACTTGTCGACTGTCTTCGCGCTTTTTCATTCTGTCCGCCTGTCAGTGACGCAAACACACATGTTCACAAATTCCTTCACAACTTTCATGTGTTTTATAATATGTGTGTTCGAACACCTCTTGTTTCTGAAAATACTGGAGATCTCTCTGATGTTGATGGAGCATTAAGACTCGCTCTTGTTCCTGCTCAGCTCTTTTTCTCTCATCATCTGGTACATATAGGGGAATGTTTCGTCTAGCCCGCTGCATGCACACGTAACACAACTCCTGCACATAATCACACGTAAATATCACAGACGTGTCGTACTGTTCACAGACGAATCATCTGATAAGATGTCAAGAAAAGACATCAGGGTGGATGAAATGTCACCTGTCCTGCACGGCTGTGATCAGCGCAAGTCTCGTTCACACCTGAATGATTCTTAACGGTCATCGTGTCTCCGGCCGGCTGTGACAGCTTTACAACTCTGTGTTCATAACAAAGCCACACATCTGTGCTGAGCTGAACTAAGCCAACTTTAGAAACACTAACTGTTAAAGAAGTAGATGAATGGACAGAGAGATTGAGATCATATGACAATCATTATAAGAAACACTATCATCTGTGAGTTGCTATTAAATGTCACTTTGTGAAGTTCATATTAAAGAGATACTTCACCCAAAAATCTGTCATCATCCACTCACCTTCAACTTGCTCCAAATTGGCATACATTTCATTGTTCTGATGAACAAAGAGAAAGATATTTGGAAGAATGCTTATGACCATAGTAGGAAAAAAAACAATGGTAGTGAATAGTGCCCCAGAACTGATTGCTGTCCTACATTCTTCAAAATGTCTTCTTTTGTCTTCAACAGAACAAAAAACAATAAAGATTTTTTTACTAAGGGAGCATTGTTGGATGTAAATAGTTACTTATTAATAAGATATTGTAATTGAATTACTTTTCCTTGAAAAAGAAAAGAAAGGGATTACTCTTATTTTTTCTGTAATTCATTACAGTTACTACTGATGTAACTGAACTAAATACTGTGTATTGTATACAATAGTGGAATTGACATTAAAAAGTCTAACTTTAAAATGCATGCGTAATTGTAACTCTCTTATATTTGTAATGCTTAAGTCAGTTAATAAGAGTACTTTATGTAGATTTATTTTATTTATTTGAATTAAGAGTCGTTTCATGTGTATCCGTGAATCGCTTAACTAATCTATGTTAATATAGGATTAAGAAAGTATTTAGTAATACGTAATTAAATACTTTTTGGGTGGAGTAATTTGTACAGTAATCTAACGACACTATTGAACATGTTTTTAGTAACTAGTAATTAATTACTTTTTCAGAGTAAATTAGTCAACACTGTATGGGAGTCAACGGGGGGCAAGATCTGTCTGGTTATAAGCATTCTTCCAAATATCTTTCTCTGCGTTCATCAGAAAAAAGACATTTAGACAGATTTGGAACAACTGGAAGTTGAGTAAATGATGACAAAGGTATCCCTTTAAGTTAGGACGACTGATCTCAGATCATGTTGCATTTTTGGATGCCTCAGATTGTTTGATCTGTGCTGGAGGTCTTCTCTCTCACAGACAGTTTGAAGAATTGATGTGGTAACACAAAACCTCTATTGTGTGCTGAAACAGAACAGCTTCAGTTAAACCTCACACAGTATCAGTTATGTCTGTGCATTTATGACCAGAATATCTTGCATTTTTGCATTTGTCATTGATGTTGCACGAGGGTAAATCTGTGTTTAACTTCACCTGTCAGTGTTCGATGTCACAATCTCTCCGTCTGCTGAGTCGCGAGACGCTGCCGCATATCCAAATGATTCATAAACTGTTATAAGTTCAGCAGTTTTCATAACTGTTAGAATCCCAGAAAATTCCCTCATCATTATCAGAAGGATGATTTTGACCTCACCTCGTCCATTTTCTTTATCGGGCTGCAGTCGAGCCGACGAAGGTTCTGTCTTTTGATCTTTTCTCGTAGGGTCTTTAGCAGACGTTCTGGCATTGGTGGTCGCAGGTCTCGTGATGATCTTCTGTCTCTCAGATGAATGAGATTCGGCTCTCTGCACATTGAACATCTGATGTAACAGAGTTCATGTCAAACACACGTCTAGTGTCAGTATGTAACTCACGCTGGTTGACGCTGATGAAAGTTGCCCAGCGGCTTCTAAAGCCGAGATGAAGTCCCGGTAGAAGATCATCTTCACTTGGGCTTGTTGGAAGGTGAGAACTCCGATTCGAGGGAAAGTACGAGCTACAGACTGAAGTGCAGAAGCCGCACGGAGAAGCAGGAGAATGGTTTCACGTACACATCCCTCCACGCAGTCACGTTCATACGGACTGTCAGCGCTCAGCGACGAGAAGTTGAGTGAAGCCACAGGAACATCCTCTGACACATCAGACACCAGTAATATCACCAAATGATCTGATGAAACATTTATGGCCTACATACACAATATCAAAACCTTGAATGTGATTTACCAATAATATAAAAAACCTTAAATGATACATTGGGATTATGAAGTCAGTATGGAAAAAATTCCCATTTGTACGATGATTCTGACCTGAACATTGACGTTTCTTCTGTTTGAATCCATAAGTGCGGCAGAGTTTCTCAGTCAGGATAAATATTGGTGTACATTTGTCAAAGGAGAACGTAAATGTTCCCAAACCGCTGATACAAACACCCTTAAACACAACAAAAACAGGTCCAAGCCTGAAATATCGCACAGACGCACACTTTAATTCTCTCTGTGTTCTTTTAAAAATTAAGACATATCACAGCTAACACAGTATGTTCTGACGACGTTGCTAGATCGTCTTCATTTGGTCATCGCGTGACAACGTTCTGAAAACGTCTTGGCAACGTTCCATTTCTTATAATTTTTGCTAACGTTCCAGAAACAAGAAACTTCCTCAAATAACGTTGTGAATTAATTCCATGGAAAACTTTGTTGCGACGTGATTTACTGGTCTTCAGATAACATGGACGCTGGTCATTTCTTTATTATTGTATGCAAAATTTATGATCAGAGTACAATCTGTTATAATGTCAAGACAAATGCTATATATCCGACTTCTGGCGTCTATAAATCAGGAGTTTAATTCGTTAGGCTATGCTGTGCTTTAAACATATTTGAATAGAGAATTACTCCAATTATGCATACAATTTCATCTTTAACAAAGATTAAATCACAAATCATTTTAATCCTTCATGTGAGGAATGATTATCGTCTAAATTTAATAAATAAAAAAGATTTTAGCATTGTTAGGTCGTTAGGCTCATCAAGTGCCAGAAACGTATTCGGTTCGTCACTGCGACTAATAAAGTAGTGGTACGTTCCGGGTATGTCGTGAGGAGGTCATCACAATGTCCCAACTACGTCCAATGTTCGAGGAACGTTATTATGGCAGCCTACGTCGTGGCAACGTATACGGTTCCTAGAACGTCGTCGTCACAACGTAACTGTGTTGGGTTTTTAATCGGACCTTTTACCTTCCTCGTGATCATCTGTCGCTCTATGAAACACGCCACTCTTGCCCAAATATCATCAATATCTGTGTACAAAGAAAATAAAAACATAATAAACGTGTCAAGTTTGATCACATTGATGAGCTTACTTCACAAGTCTCTTACCGTCTCCAGTCAGGCGCGAGAGAGTTGGCAGATTGCGCTCACGACTCATGATTATCATTACTTCATACTACACATGTATTTTCACATATTATTCTGTACAAATACTGACAAGAGTCTCGTGGCTTCACACTGTTGTGATAAATCAGTTGCTATAAACACAACACCCCCACCAACACAAAGATATCAGCTTGACTAAAGTCAATCCTGCAAAACAATTCGAGATCTTAAAGGGATAGTTCACCCAAAAATAAAATGATGTCATGAATTACTCACTCTCTAGCTGTTTCAAACATGTATACATTTCTTTGTTTGGTTTAACACAGAGAAATATATTTGGAAGAATGCTTGTTACCAGGCTTTTTGGACCCCATCGAATTTCATAGTTGGAAAATAGCAATGAAAAATGGCCCTGAACAGTTTGCTTTACAACATTCTTCAGAATGTGTTATTTTTAATATCAAGCAATTTTTCCTGCTATGGTAGTCGATGGGGTTCAACAATTGTTTGGTTATAAGAAATGTATACATTTATACAGTCCATTTAAACACCCGATGTCACAATTGTCAGTTTATGAGCATTATTTACACTAGAATATTAATAAAGACATCTCTTCCACACATTTAAATCAAATAAAAACGGCATCATTGACGAATGTAACACAGCACACACACACAATGTATCAGCATATTTTCATTTATTTCAGCATATAAAAATGTCTTGTGTATGTATGTAAAAAAGAAATAGTGAATACATGGTTGTCTGATTCTGCATCAAATGAATAATCAAATATTAAACATGAATTTATGAATTATTCTTCCGTGATGTAACGAGTCAAACTGCTAAAATCAAACAAAAAAACTGTTACGTCTTCCAAAAGTTTGGATTCTGCACCATCCTTCTTTGAAAGTTTTCATACCTGAGAAAAAAGATAAATGTCTTAAATATTGGTATTTATAATGCGGGCCGATACACATTGTAGAGACACAAAGAAGTTGCTCTCTCACCACTTGAGAATGGAGCTGGCAGGGACATACATCTCTGAAGGGTTTGGTGTCATCTGTGCTTGTGTCAATGCAAAAGAAGACGCGAAGTTGTACAAACTATCCAGCATCTTCTGTGTGAACTGTGAACGTTGAAGACTTTTATCAGTGTCGTGTTGAGACAGTGCAAGCTGAAATCAACTGCTCTATCAATTTGTTAACGCTTATTTACAAAGCAGCGATAAAGAGATAACCAATTAACACAGTACACAATACACTTTACAGAAGTGTTAAAGCAAGCAGTGGTTAACTGCGGTTCCGGGAGCCATTTTTTGTCTCTCACATATTCTGTTCAGTTCTCTGATGAGATTTCTCTTTGGTGGCGTGTTTAAAGAGCAACACAACATATACATAGTGTGTAGCGACTCAGTGAGCAGCACTGGAGTCAAGTCATGAGTCTGTCATTATTTTCGGTGTTTTGCTATTAAAACCTAACAGACAGTTAACTATAACTTTGGGAGGTAACAAGTCTTAAGATTAAATGTTAAAAACATATACAGCTAAATCATTTATACACTTATAAATGCAGATGATGTGAAAGATGTCTAAACATCAAGTCGAATTTTACTCAATAATGCCCAATGACCTCCTTATGCTCTTTTAGGCCGTGTTCACACTGGACTTCTTTAGCGACAAAAGACTTCTTTTCAATCGTCCTTTTGTTGCAGGGAGCGTTTTGCACACTGCTTATGCAGGCCGGGCACCTCTTTTTTATTTATTATTGAAGTAAAAATCAGCTCATTGGTAAGATCATTGTGTTAACAATGCAAGGTTGTGGGTTCGATCCCAGGGGATTGTACATGACTATGTATAAATGTATAGAATAATCCTATCTAAGTCGCTTTAGATAAAAGCCTCTGCCAAATGCATAAATGTTAAAAAAAACTCAACTCGGAGCAGAAAAGCGCTTGACATCATGCGCCTTTCCCCACTGTCCAATCGAATGAGAGGAGAGGCAGCCCTTCTGATGTGGTCACAGAACTTTACAGTTGCTTGAAACGTCCCGAGACTGCAGTGATGAAGGAGAAACTTGTGTTGGCTGTCGCGGGTAAACTGAGCATGTCAGAGCAATCGCCCTCTCCTTGGAGCTTTTTATAGTTTCTGATATGACAGCTCGCACTATAATCCTTGACTGACAAGACAGCTGTTTCGGTCCTTACCTAGCGATATAAAAACGCTGAGCGCTGCTCTTTTCAAAGAGTCAACCAAATGGGGAGTTTTCGAACATGAAATGGGATCGCCCGCTTACTCCATAGGATTATAATGTCAAACTGATCCTACCAGTCAAGTGTGAACACGGCCTTACAAAGTAAATGGTGCAAGAAGTCTTGATAATAAGCAAATTATCCTCTTTTTGTTGTTGGGTGAAATGCAGCGCCTGTCTGTTTATAGCAAGTGTAAAAAGGCAGCTGCACAATTACAAACATGACATTTAACAACCAAACAGTTATAATATTTGCAGGTCACGTGTGATATTTACCAGTGTAAACGAGTCCACTGTGGAAACATGTGCTTTTGACACGGGTGTCTGTTGTGCCAGCAGATCCAAAGACTCCACAGACACACCGACCTGAGCCATAGATGACACCTGATGAGCTTCCATCATTCCAAAAGGATGAGCTCCACCTTCACCTGTTAAACAACACGTTTATTTTCATGCATCACAGGTTACATTTAACCCCAAAACCCGCGTGGAAACATGAATTCATTACCAGCTTTCAGGCCAGAGATCTTGAATATGGCACTGGGTTTCTCGTTTGTTATGAAGCCTAAAAGCTGCCAAACCTGACCGGCAGAAGGATCTGGTAAACAGAGGTACACAGCACCCCCCATACCGGCCGGGAAAGGGCTCGTGCCCAGCATGAAGACCACCACGTGATTCACGTGCTCATAGTCCGGCAGAGTAAAGACGAATTTATCGCTGGTGATCTGCTGCGCGTCTGTTTGGACCTGAAATATGACGTCACGATAAAAAACGCTGCACATGTCATACATACAAACGTAAACATTCAGTCCGGCTTAAAATAATAATATACATTCATATACAAAACAACTACTGTAGATACCGAAATCAAATAAATGTCAAGTCGATATCATTTAAAATGACCGCTTTGTTATAAAAACAGGCGTTTGGGTTTAAAATGAAACAGCTTTCATTCATTAAATTTCCTCACCAATCTGCCAGCGACGAGACATCCGAACATCGTCACAGACTAATACTACACCAATGAACCCGCAGCTGCTAGAAACTTCTGACGGTAACTCGACCTCTGAACCCGGAAGCAAAACACACAACACCTCAACCGGAAACAAAACAATTGTTATTTTCAATTAGAACAGAAAACGATTATAATCGCCGTCAAAATATCACGACAGGGTTTAAAATTGATATCTATCCCATCTAATGCTCATGTGCCGATCGCATATCTGACGAAAACGCTTAAAACAAACCCTTTTATGGCTGGTTCAATGACTTAAGGAGACAAGTAAAGTCTCTCAGGTTTGTGCAAAGTAAAAGTGCCTGTTATTTTATTTCTATTTTGAATATTCTTTTGTTGTTAGACTAAGACCCTATCATCTTTATTTACTATTGTTTTTTAAAGTATTTTATTTGTCTTTTATGTTCCTTCTTTTTTAAAGGCTGTATCAAAGTAATTTCGTATTATATGTAGTGTGCTGTTGCATACATGTTTGTATTGAGATTTATACAATATAAAATGATCTTTACTCGTGTGCTGCGGGTTAATTTATTCACGCCTTTGAGAACACGTGATTAAACCCACGTGGTAATACAAAAGGCTTGTTCGACTTAATAAGGAGCAGCAAGATGGATGACATCGAAGTTCCCCGAGAGTTTTTCGAAAAAGCATAAAAAGTTTGCTTTCCAATCGCTCTCCAATACCCACATAAACAGTTAATATGTATTTGTAGAGGATATCGAAAACTGGCATAGAAAAATAGATTTTATTCATGTCAGACAGTACAACTAGTAAAAGACAAAACAAAAGCGGAGACACATTTGAGTTGAACTAACTCAAAAGCCAAAGACTTGACTATATATTGCGAATGATTCAGCGGAGTCTGTCCCAGCGCCATATAGAAGCATCATCACACACGGCGATAAGAATACTGCTGTCCCTGCTGAAACTCGTCTGTCTGATGGCCGACGTGCATTTGGGAAGAGTGAGCGTAGTACATCTAACGTAGAAAACAACAGATGGGAACATTAAAACAATGCTCAACACACCTGACAGTTAAATCATGTTCTGGATGACCTACTTGGCTTTATGAGGATCCTCCACTTCCAGGTCCCAAACATAAAGCTTCCCAACTTGATTTCCTAGAGCCAGCATCTGAAAAAGTGAAAACACACTCAGTTTATAACTACACCTCTATAAACACACACCTGTCTCAACATGAGGTGATCTTTAAATCAAGTCTTCTTTCTTTCTCATACCTTTTGCCAGAAGTCCATAGAGAAGCGCATATACCAAATGTCACACTGGCTGTAATCAAAGCGCCCAAGAACGGTCACATTGGACTCATTAGGTTTGATGTGGTCAATGTCATCCTCCATTTTTCCAGGCTTCCAACACACGATCGCATTTTCACACGACTATACAAAGAGAAAAATTGTTAAAATATCTTAATCGCTCCTAATGAGTTGTAATGAGCTGAAAATATGAACACGAAAATGTCTAAAGTCGGTCCTGGAGGGCCGTCGTCCTGCAGAGTTAATTTCCAACGTGCCACAACCCTGATAGCACACATATATCTGGCTTACGTCTATTTGACGTCTGCATTTACATCTGCAAGACATAGTTTGCTCATCTGCAATACGTCTCGGAGATGTCTGCTGTCAGACATCATATAGACATCTAGAAGATGTCTGTAAGATGTTTATGATTTAGAATAGATGTAAAGCTGCTCTTTCTAAGATGTTTAGCAGATGTTTTTACGCAGCAAATCTCCAGATCTATAACAGACGTCTTCGAGATGTATTGCAGATGAGCAAACTATGTATTGCAGATGTCTTGCAGATGTAAATGCAGACGTCAAATAGAAGTGAGCCAGATGGATTGTGCTATCTGGGAACACACCTGTCTGGAAAGCTGTGTCCCAAATAACGAACTATATACTATGCACTTAAACTACGCACTCATTTTAAAATTGTAGGCCGTTTCTCAATTCCAAGAATGAAAAGAAAGGTCTTGCGATGCAGCCTTGGAAGAACAGATGTGGATTGATGCGCCGCAGTGACTTCAATCGGATTCCGTACGCGGTGAATCCCTGATATTGAGTACACATCCGGGTTCTTTCATGCGTTCTCTGTTCTTGAGCATTGTTACCGGCGGGTTATAGATGACATAGAGCGAGAACAAGACCGCTGAAGAACGCATATTGGGAAATGGCCTTAGTATCATCCCAATGGAATACTAAACCGTTTTCATACACTACATGGTTGAGTGCAAAGTATGTCATTTGGGACACAACTCATGTCTCTGTTTTTTACCACACATGACTCAAATCATTAAGGGAGAGATCCATGAGCTGAAGTAAACATGGCAGTGAAGGGAGACATATAAAATGTGCGAAGCAGTGGGTCCACAGGAACAGGTCTGGGGTCAAACACAAACTTTTTAACACACGATAGGTAATTCAGTATCTACTGTTGTTTTAGATAAACATGGCCATCTGTGTTGGCACAGACACTTTATTCAAACCATATATTAACAATGGGAGTCTAGATTATGTGTGATCCAGTCTGTAAAAAACCCCGTTAAGTTATTTTTAGCTGATTTATTGTGAAAATATCTCTATAAAGATATTGGAGTAATGGAATGTCAAAGACTGAAATCATTCTTGAAATTAAACGCTGATTCTCACATCATTGGATTATGAGACTTTAGTCTGGATTTAACAGGCAGGGTCACATTTATGTCAATTTAGAAATGTTTTAGTAGAAATGATAGACATTCAGGACTAAACTTGTGTTGTGCAAATGCTGCAGTCCTTCCGAAACCTTTTATCTCCATATTTCTTGATTTTAGTTTTTTGCCATAAGTCATTGTTATTAGTCTAAGCTTGAGCTTTGTTCAAAAACGCCCACTTGTGGTCTTGGCCACTTAGGAGCATGTGCACACGACAGGAAGTAAGAGCGCAAGTCTGTCCGTCGTCTTAAACGTGCCAAAGTGCAGCAGCCTTTATGCAGACTATACTGCTTTGGAGCGGTATTCAAGGCCTATCCCATCATGCATCACGTTATGGATTTATATCTTGAGCCTATTGCCTGGATCTCGCTAGATGTTATGGAAAGCTTTCCAGAGCAAGTTATACTACTTTTCTAAGGCTATATATTTATTTATACTATGTTCGGCTAACATGTGCTTTTCTTTTTTGTACAGCTGATTCGATATAATACAAATTAAGCGCTAGAAAATCTGACTTGACTTTAAAATTAGGCAATACCTATAATTTCATAGTCAAAACGTAAACTGTTGCACATTTTATTGGTTTACTCAATAAATTAGTTAGAAATACTAAATGCTTACTTGGGATCTTCACGCCCACTAGAACACTTGGGACAATTACAGGAAATAAGTCATTGTGAGTAGTCAAGTGTAAAGACTGCAAGTGTGAGTATTTGGAAAAAGCTGAAGTATTTAACCATTTCTTAAGTATTTCTTCCATTTTCCGAAAAACAAATATTTGAGATCTAATGAAGAACAGCGATGAAACGGCGCTTTGCTTTTGCAACGCAAATGAGATTACCTTTGACAGAATCAAATCTCCGAGCCAGCGGACACAATCCACATAGTTTCTGTGGATATCTCGTGTGGAAAAGTCTGGGAAGTGAATCTTTTGTGACACAAAAGGCCTGAAAAAACACAAAACACTTCAAGATTTGTTCACGGAGGTGCGGAGGTCGCCGGTTATCCAGGCTCACCTGTTGGTTTTGCTGGGGTTATACTCATAAGAACCGCGTATTGCTTTCAGCATCCGCTCAGAGCTGATCCTCCACAGCTTCAGTGAGTGATCCATGCCACATGACATGATCTTCTCACCAAGTAGATCAAAATCCTACAAATACAAAAGAAGAATGTAATAACAGCATCGTCTAGTGTTTCCTGATGTCATGAACTGTATTTGCGACACAGAATTCGACAGCCACTGAATATCAAAGTTTCAATGCTTCTACAGGGAACTCACCGCACTCAAGACCTCATCACGGTGACCCTCAACTCCACCAAAAATAGCCACCAGAGTATCTGTCTGGACGTTCCACAGGCGCAGTGCGTGATCTAACAAAATCAAACGGCAAATGTCATAACAACAAGCACAAAAGAATAAAACGTGTTACGTATAAGCAGAATTATACCTTTACTAACTGACAGCAGAAGGTTTGGATCCCTCGGATGAAACTTGAGTTCATTGATTGCGTTACCGTGGCCGACGTAATGCTGCAAGTGGTACGAGGACAACAACAAGCACATGATTGCACAAATTCAATGTTTCTTCATGTAGATTAACAGCTGGAGCAAAATCTTTTACTGCACAGTAAAATTGCCAGTGTTAAAAAAGTTAAAGGTGCCATTCCCCACATTACCATTTTTCAACCTTTAGTTGGTGTGTAATGTTGCTGTTGGAGCAAAATGATAAAGCTCAAAGTTCAGTTCCAAGCGAGACATTGTCTTTCACAGAATTCACTTTTCAAGGACTACAGAGAATGGCTGGAATCGAACTACAGCCCTCTACTTACAGGGTACATGATGTCACTATTCCGAGTGCTTTTAATAACCTCCGCCCAATGGAATACGGCAAAAATGGCCGATGAAACATTTGACTGAGCTACACGCTAAAGTACTTTCGCTTTCATCATGGTCCTACAGCTGGTAATAAGAATTTCGCTACACACATTCTTAGATAACCATCGGTCAAATAACAGCTTCCATGACTTTATCATCGGATGTGAAAGCTGTTCTGTGTGATACACTGATATTTTTATGTGTTCATACCTCTAATACACTTCTATGAAACGTCCTTTGAAGTCCTGCTTGCAAATGTCTCCTGGCCAATCTGCTTGTTTTATTATCCAACTAATATACAAAACTAACGCTTCTGTCATTAGTGTTAATTATTATAACCGGTCTGATGCCATTCGGTCCGGTGTCATTTCCCTCGCAATAGAGGGGAAAAAATTCTGATCGATAACAAAGATTGAAGTTTGCACATGTACTAGCAGACCTCCGTTACACTTTGATTGATCCGCATGTTTTTAACTGATTAAGTGAAGTTGACACCATTTTTACTGTTTATTGCCAAAACCCAAAGTTTATGAATACATGTGCACTGAGAGGGGCACCCACCAATCATTGCAGCCCGAGTAGCGGAAGCTAACTGATATGATATGGGTGGGACATCTTCACACACTCTAAGCTGGGAACCAATCACGACAGACCTAGTCAGTTTTACCAATCAGAGCGTTTCGGAAGGAGGGACTATATATAGACAAGAAGAAATCCAGTCGATCTGTTAGAAGATGGAGGCGGTGAACAATAGACTTTAAATAAACACTTTATATTTCAAATTAGAAACATGAACATCCATTGTTAAACACCCACAAAACATAATCAAAGCCTCAAAAACCGCAAAGGCTGGCTCCTTTAAATGAACTCTTACAGTGTATATATATACACCGTAAATGTCAATTTGACCTTTTTAACACTGGTGATTTGCTGTGTGACATCAGTGCACAGCCAGAACGCTCTCTGGACAAAAGTGTCTATCAAAAGCATCAACTTCAAGAAGATCATGACGGCAATGACTCACTTTGATACACTGCATGGTGATGTGATTGATGATGCGGATGATGCCGCGGGAACCGGCCACGGCCAGCAGCGGGTGACTGGTGCTCGTGTCAAAGGTCCACGCACAAGTGTAGAAATTCTCATCTGCCTAGGGAGCACAATAATTAAGGGAAAAACACAAGAGCAACTTCACAACAAAACACTGTTCCACGGATCACCAGCAACGCGTGCCCGAAAAGGATACGTCTGCGTCTACGTATGACTGCAGGAGACGAACCTCTCCTTGAGAATGACACTCGTATAAAGTGACCTGCGAAAACAAGACAAAACCATCAGACACGAACGTGTTCTGCTGCCATCCAGATTCACTTCACACTCAACAGATTGTCAGACCTCTCACGAGTCACGACTCACTCTGTTGCTGCCGATGGTCGCAAACACAAGCGGATCTCCTTCCTTGCTGTGCCAGTTAAACTGAACGCCGAACAAAGGCTGACCGTGATCCTCCTGCGGGTCACACTGTACGTCACTATCAAGCGTTTTGTTTACAGGTACAAGCAGGGGTGTCCAAAGTCAGTCCTGGGTGTAACTAGTTACGAAGTTATTCGTTTCTGTAATTCAATTACATTTCTCTTGAAAAAGTAAAGTAAGGGATTACTCTTACCGTTACTTCTGGTGTAATTGAACTAAATACTGTGTAATATATTCAAGAGTGGAAATGAGGGTTGAAGCTAAACTCTGCAGGACATCGACGGCCCCCAGGACCGACTTTGGACTACACAACATTCGGGGCTACACAAACACCGGACACGTCTTACCTTTAAACTGTTGACACATTTGAAGGAATATTTGCATTTCTTGGACTTCCACTTGCCCTTGCCCCAGCTCTTTCTGCCCGGGGCATTAGCAGTGTTCGTTGGGGTATCCGGGCGGTCAGTGTTGGTGCCACTCTCAATGCTAGCAGCATCATCCTGAAAAAATCAATACAAAAATTCATGTTCACACGGGCCGAACGCAAACGTTTCGTGATGACGTCACGCCAAACGTCTTATATCCACTTGCAGGCTATATAGCATTATTGTGTATTATATGACATAACTGAATGGAAATGAATCCATCTCTACCAACACAAATAGGATTAAACGCCGGTTCAATCACAGTTATAACAATCTACCAGTGTACATCTGTTTCAATCTTAAAAAGAAAGACATGCGGCAAAAGACAAAGAAAAACTTCATTCACGTGCACCCACACAAGCACACACATATTAAACACATTCCGACCGAAATCACCGTACGTTTTCGTCTCCAGACAGATCCGGGTTGCTATTTTCATCGCTGCTTAATTTCAGTTTCTTATTATTCGGCATCTCGTTTCCCGCCTCGGCATGAGATTCTGACATCATCTTCCTCTATGTGCCAGACTGCCGGAAAGCAAACCGTGCGCTTCTCACGACACGCGGCTGCAGAACTGCAGGTGGGAGGAGTTAACGCCACGAACAGCAAGTGGGAGGAGCTTAGGCCGCAAGTAAGTTTTGGCAGGAGGTGAGACAGTAATTAAAACACTATTAAAATGTACGTTTCGTCGTACTTTTAAAAGGATAGTTCACTAAAGCAGTCTCTCATCATTTCCTCGCCTTCGAGTTGTTCCAAATCTGTATACATTTATTTGTTTTGCTAAACACACGAAGAAATTTGGAAGAATGTCAGATCACCTTTTACTGCCAGAGTAGGGATAATACTTACTATGGGAGGCAATGGGGGGAGTGAGATTTGACAATCTCAAGTCAAGTCAAGTCAAGTTGAGCTTTATTGTCATTCCACTACATGTGTGGACATATAGCGGGACGAGATGTCGTGCCTCACAGGGCCACGGTGCTACATAAATACAGATATACAACACGAAGTAAAAGAGTATAAAACTATACACAACTAGCCTACTGTCAGCTTTGACTATACATATGCTATATATAAAAGTGGTTACCTATACATAAACTAAAAAATAAAAAATAAATAAAATATAAAATACAAACTGTACAACTGGCTTCAAATACTGTACATGTGCAATCTGCCAGATATCTTCCTGTGTGTTAAGCAGAACAAAGACATGTATACATGTTTGGAACAATCTTAAGGTGAGTACTAAATGATGACAGAATTCTCATTTTTGGGTTAAGTTACCCTTTAAATAAATTCTCTGAAGGTCGTACAACCCACTTGGGGCGACCTGCCTATCTGCATACGGTAACTGCTGCTATAACACCGAGCAACACTAGAGGGAGACATTTCATACAATTTCGTTTGCAACTTTTGATGCACATGTAATGTACGTCTGTTCTTTTTTAATAGCTCACCTAATCAAAAACCGTCACATGATTTGATTCAGGTTTTTACCACCTAATTATAATATTTTGGTTTGTCTTCCGAAAAAGAAAAAAACAAACATTGAAATATTTTTTTGATCTGATCTACATGTTATTTTGACATATTTGTAACAGCTACACCAAAACGACACTGGCGTCCATGTTAGAACAACATTCCACGTGATTACGGCATAAGCGTACACTACAGTAGACACTAGACTGTAATTTTACAGGAATGCCAGTAAATCCTCTTTCAATTGCACAAGTTTCGATTGTTCTGTGACGTCACTCGCTCGTCCTCTCAAGTGGAGATTCCAGCCCACACAAAGTTCCACGTGAGATTAAAATAATGTAATGTGTCCATTCATGCACTGTATTAAAATAAAACCGGAAGTGAATGCTGAACGTCTGAAGGCAGTGTGCTTAGGCTGTTCTTCATACTTCATTCTTAAAATTGTTTTCCCACATGACTGAGCAGTATGAAATCACTTGAGAATGTGGGCCAATGTAGGCTTTATTCTAGACAAACAACCTATAAGCAGAAAACTAGTTGGGTTTTCTGACACTTTAGTGTTGGGAATGCAGAAAGGAAGTAGTGCACACGAGTTTAGATGTTGACTCTTATTATTTACATATTCACTGTGACGGATTTTCAACTAAATATAAACCGTGACCCAAACAAAAAACTTTCAAAAGCATGAAGTCAAGCCTGAATAAGTGACATTTGTCTGTAGATCGCAAACTTCTCAAAAGCAGGTCGAGCATTCTCACATTTGTCTCCTAAATTACTGAAAAGCTTCCCAGTTTATCTATTCAGTCATCTTTATCCTCTATATTACTCAATATGACCACTCTAATGTTATTGATTCAGTTTTGAGATGTAAAAACAAACAGCTCTGATACCATGTGCTATACAAATAAATGTGAATTTATTTTCTTTTATTCATTATTTAATTAAAATGATCAGGAATTCAGCTTTTTGTGTTTTCAAACAGTTCCCGTTTTTGTTTTCCTGTCAGGACAGACCAGAAGTTACTTATTTATTTTATTCTGTTAAATAAGTTGATTATTAGCACAGTGTTTGTTAATCAACAGTTAAAGTAACAGGAAACTTAGTATTAAATTGTCCTGGGCGACCGGTAAACTGAAAACGAAAATCTCACAACAACAACCACATGAATATGTTTTTAGGGTAGCTGTGCAGTTTAGACACCCATTACTCAAACATAATAAAATCTCAATAATGAAGCTTAATGTTAAAGATTCTGTTGTTGAAACGTAGCTTCTGATCATCGATGGATATGATTTTAAATCTGCAGACATCTGTACAACCTCTATATTATATTTTATAGACAGATTGTACACAATTTTTGGCTTAAAAAGCTTGGCACAAACAGAAATTGTATTTAATCAACATAAAATGTGATTGTTTTTTCTGTGAATGAGGCAAGACTTGAGTCATTAGTCAATGAAACTTCATGTTCTCCAAACTGTGAGAATGTTGTGCTTACGTTTGACAAAAGATATGTTCAAATTCACATCCCAATTTACGTTTAAAATGACACAAGACCCTACGAAACTCACGATTATTAATAAAACAAAACGATTGTGGAGGAATCAGCCAAAACCAAAATAAAAGAGAATTGCAGAAGTAAAATCCGATGGTCGTTTGACTAGAAACTCCGGAAAGTTTTATCCGTCTCAGAATAGCACAAGGAAATCCTCCATATATGTTACATAAGCAGATATTTATTGTGCTTTCATCTTGAAAAAAACAAGGTCAACTTATACACAAGAGACATCGTATTACACTCTCTTGTCACAAGTTCATGCCGCATACATGGGAAACCTGGTGTAAACAAAGAGTATGAATATATCAAATACATTTTGACCCTTGGGCTTCTCTATTGCGAAGCTGTATTTTAGCCTTTGTCGGCTAGTAATCTGCCGAACTCAGAAATTAAAACTCTTCTGAGTGCATTTGCAACTGAACTCTTGTGATCTCTTCCAGAGTCGTACTTGTTTTCAGATTAACACATGCGTGCTTAAATGCCCAGATAGCACAGGTCTGCTAAAGATCTGGAAAACAATTGCGGTGTAAAAACATCTTAGAAAGAGCTGTTGTACATCCTTTATAAATCATAAACATCCTACAGAAATCTTCTAGAGGTCTTTATGGCATCTGACCGAAGACGTCTCAGAGATGGCGGGCAGGTGAGCAAACAGCATCTGCCAGATGTCTTGCAAATAAACGCAGACATCAAATAAACGTCTGCCAGATGTAAGTGTGCTATCAGTGATTTGAATCAACCGAGGCATGGAAACCATCCAAGAACATCTTTATTTACTTTTGGATTACATCTTACAGTTCAAACATGCAGACAAACAAATTAATTCAATAAAGAGAAAAACTTCCCAACAACCAAAAAACTTCCCAATGAACAATGTAATATATACCGATTACAACTTTTACCCATTTCCCAGAAAGTACATCAGCAAAATCATAAAAGAATCTCACTCTGGGATTTCCAAAACTCATGCTAAGACTTAAAAAAAGGTTGGGAATCAGTTTTCAGATCTGTTGTTAGCAGTAGAAGAAGAGGACAAACAGCATGAATAGACGTGACTTGCAGACACATTCTTGCTCAACAGGTTTCACCGATTAAAATCTTTTGCTTACATTCACTATCACGTACCAATTTACCCAAAAATATTTACCCTGCTACTACTAATGCTAGAATAACATGGCTAGTCAAAAAAAAACGTTTACAAACCTTTACACATCAAATGCAACATTCAGAGTCGCTTCTGAAAATTCACACTTCACTCTATGAACTGAGTCTGGATTAAACATCCAATCAAATTGAGTGCACATTTGCTGTTTGTCGTCCTTTAAATCTTTCTCTCATAATGTCAAGACCGATTCTCTGAAGTGTTGCATTCACATTCTTGTACCGTCTACTACACAGTAGTGAACAATGATAAAGCTGTTTCACAGAAACAACCGACATCTGCCTTATAGCGGCAAATGAATCTGTACAAACCGGACTGCCTAACTGACAGCGTTTCTAGAAGAAAGCCTCGGAAGACCGTGCTCACGGACGAGAATAGGCTATTTTCCCTTTCAGGGTCCGACGCACCTGCGGAAGGATAAATAGAAGCACGGGTCACTTTCCGTCAAATCCGTATCTTTGTGTCTTGCATAAATACATATAGCAGATATTCAGTACCACATAGTGCTTTTGTACCTGGTCTCCCATAGGACCCTCGGGCACGAGTTGGGCCGCTTGCTCGTTCTCAAGGTTCTTAGTGCCGGGATCGGCTCCACGTCTCAGCAGCAGTCGAACGGCATCCAGCTGAGCTTGGCGACCCTGCACAGCGCTGACCACGTGAAGTGCCGTGTTCCCGTTAAAGGCCTGTAAACGAAGTCACAACAGCCGACGGTCAGACGCTGAAAGAACGTTACATCAACGACACCTGTGACTCCATACCGCCGCTTACCTTCGTGTTTATGACAGAGCAGAAGTTGGGCTGGTCCAGAAAGAGCCGCAGAAGTTCAATGTTTGCCTCCTCGGCCGCCATGTGCAGAGCCGTGCGGCCGCTTTTGCGATCCTGTTTGAAAGCGAAACGAGTTACAGTCCTGCACATAACACACCATTTCACATAAAGCTCAAAGAAGACAATGATCACCTTGGCTTCGATAGAAGCGCCCATGAGCAACAATGTGTTGATACATTCGCCAAGTAGTTTCCTCCTCTGCAGCAGAGAGACAGTGTGACCTGAGGGGGGCGTCCTCTGACACGCCAGCTCCTGCACCACTGCATTGTGCGATAGAACTGCTACATGGAGAGGCGCGAGTCCTACAAACATGCAAATAAAACACTTGTCGTAGTGTGACGTAGCAATACTCAGAATATGCGTTCCATTACGTCTGTCGCACATTCAGAAAGATTGAACTGACCATCATAATTCACGGCCTCTATGTTGACGTGTCTCCCGTTGATCTGCATGGATTTCTGGATGGCCTGAGGGAAGACAACGAGTGTCAGGGTTTCCACTAAAAACCAAATGTCAAATTCCCTGACTTTCATTGACTAACAAGTTGAATTTCCAGGACTTATTATGAATAAAAACCCAGTCTTTGAAGGGTCATTATGTAGCCAAAACTCTTGCAATGTACATTTTCCTGGCATTTTGCCGTAGTTTAGAGCTACAGGTTACTGCATTTGACTTAAGTCATTGCCAGGTGACAAGTGGGAAGGGAATAAAACGGCTCTGAAGATAACCATAATGCGCAAAAATGTGTAGAATAATCAGATTAAATAATAAAGTATAGAACAATTTAATTTGGAGAAAAATTTAAATTTATAGTGGTAAACAAAAATCCCAGATATTCACTGACTTCGACGAAAAATATACAAAATCCCATGACTTTCACTGTCTGGAATAGACCTCGATATTCCACGATATCCCAGAAATTCCAGGCTCCGTGGTGACCGTTGAGTTTATAACGTTTTACGAAGAGAACGAATCCCAACATGTTGTGCAAGAATGTTGAACGACTGATAAAAGCACACAGAGTTCACAGGGTTTATAACTGCTACAGAGTTTGCATGCCACGATCTACGAACAACCGATGGAAAAGAAGCCTTGTCTTATCAAAGGGCTTGTGTTGAGCGCCCAAACCGGCAGGACGGGGATTTTTTTTACCTGCGCTGTATGCTGTTGTTTTGAGGAAATGCTGTAGTTAAGAATGTAATAAGGAAGTTAGAGTGGGTGACTGCTTAAACAAACACGCAACTCCATGTCCAGATGAAGATAAGAGGGTCTAATAAACGCAGGCAAATGTTTGGTTTCTGTTTCTATTATTATCGTTTATGAAGTTGTTGTAATTTTCCAATGGCTTCCTGACCCTAGCAATGTGACCATTACAGGTGACTATGCTACGATGACACACACGTTTTGATAAACAAAAACTAGAAGTCAGATAAGAGGAAGGGAGTAAATATGACGCATCACCTGTAGGGTTAAGGTGTGACCCTTCTCAGCACACACGTGTAATGGGGATCGGCCCCAGTAGTCCAGCGTGTCGATTTCAGCTCCCAGTGAAAGCAGGTCTTGTGCAATCAGATGCTGGTTTGCTGCGACACTCACCTGAAAGGCGCTCTGGGAGGAGAAATAATGGAATTAGTCTTGCTTAATAACCGGGCGTGTTCATATCTGTGTCACACGGGCGCTGTTTCACACGATTGCTTCAGGAGATTTGTTTCTTGCTCTACCTGCTTGTTGTGTTCTTTCATGTCCAGCACGTTAATGGCGGCCATTTTTCTGGCGAGAACAAACGCCAAAGCTCTCCTGCCCTGCGCCACTGCGATGTGCAAGAACCTATAAAACGACCCCCAAACCCATCCGTGTCACTATTTTACTCCGTCTTTAACCACTTTAGTCCAGTTCATGAATGGTCCAGTAAACATAATCCGTGTTAAAATGTACTCACGTGTCTCCGTCCTCATCTCGAGAGGTCAGCTCCACGTGGGTCAAGGCTGCCAGTTTCTCATCCTCCTGTTGTATCTGCCATTCGAAAAAAGAGACCGGTGGAGCGCTGGTCATACTGGGCCCGGGAGCCATCGGAGGGCTCTGGATTTGAATGGAGGGAGGATACACGTTCTCCGTGGGTGGTAGGAGATGGCAAGCCGTGTAAGTGGGGGTTTCTACATCAGCGTAAAGCGACTGATGCACTGCTGGGCATCCTTTGACTACGACCGACTCAATGGAGAGGCGCTCTTTAGACCAGTCATTGTTGATATCGTCCAACATCTCCCACTCATAAAAGATGTCCCCACTTTGAGAGCACGGAGACTAGGAGAGACCAGATAACAGAGAAAGTGATTCAAATGACGACGTTCCTTAGATCAAAACATTATATCGTGATAAACGTGAGGTTGTACCATGTTTCTGTCTGCAGGTGTATGTCTTTTCTCGGGATAGTGAAAAAGATTCTCTGCACTTCTCTTATGGCTCACAGCTATAAGGAAATAAACGTGTTTTTTTTTCAGAACAACTTCCTGTAACTGCTATAACTTGTAAAATTCAGACAAGTTTATTTCACTTACCTGGGAATTCAGTTTCCATGTTATATTGTTGAGCCTGCGAGGAAAGCAAATTAAGAGTTTATTTAATTTGTAAAAAATCATGTTTATTCTTATTGTGCATTTCAATTAATATCAATCGAACTGCAGTTGGTTTGTTTTGCCATAACGCAAAAAATACAGCTAACTAATCCAATAAAAAACACGATAACATAATAAAAACATGATTTTTTGGGGGAAATAAACTCTTCAAATAATTTATTTTAAAAATATGTCGCTTGACTTAAAATGAGTGGTTTGTCATATACGTTATTTGATATTATAATAATAGAATGTATATATAAAATGTAATAATATAATATAATGTAAAATTAACCTGAACGTCGTGTCGTTTCTGCATGATGAGTTCTTTTACTGTGTTCTTCACGCGCACACCTTGATATCGACTTGCTTTCACTAGAGAAAAATGCATTATATTAATAATCTTCATGACTCTCCGCTAAAATCAATCAAATGATTTAGTCCTAAAATTATAAAATATTAAAAGAACTGCTCAGATAAATCATGTTACTATTTCAAGAGTTTCTCGTACCATTGACGCAGTTCTGCGGGCTGTTGTTGTTCCAGCTCTGGACCGAACCAGAGATCGGAGAGCCAGCGGTCAGATTCGGTTCGTCGGGTGAAGCGCAGTTATAAAATGAAGCCAAATTAATCGGACTCGTCAAGACGTCAGTGTCCCGGTCCAGAAAAGTATAGAAATCCTCACAAACTCCGTCAATGATCATGTTTCCCTGCTGTAGCGCGAGACTCGGTGAGTGAACTCTTGATCTGAATGACGCTACGTAACACTCACCGAAGCTTTATACGCTCGTGACGTCACTCGAAATGTACATTGCGGTCCATCGATAATTATGAAATGAAAACTGAGTGTGTCAAAGTTAAAGAGACGAGACGACTTCAACTCTTCAGCAGTCATTTCTCTGTTATATCCCGTTTCTTTTTTATTAAAACTTTACTTCGTCTTTGGAGTAAATGACACTTAGTAAAGATGTCATTCTTTTATTTTGGGGTGAATGATGTCATCATGTATTGTCGTGTGACTCTTTCATCAGTGAAGCGCAAAAGAAGATATTTTGAGAAATGTCTCAGTGGTTTTGAGTTTCTACAATTGTGGAGATGGTGGTATAGTGGGTTAAACCACTGAACTGATAAATCAAAGGTTGCTGGTTCCATCCCAGCAGCCTCCACCAGTGTGTCCTTGAGCAAGACACTTTACTCCATGTTGCTCAAGGGGGATTGTCCCTGTAATAAGTGCACTGTAAGTCACTTTGGATAAAAGCGTCTGCCAAATGACTAAATGTAAATATAAATGTACAATTGAAGTCAATGAGGTTCAGTGTTGTTTGGTTATCAACATTCTTCAAAATATATTTTTATGTTCTGAAGAAGAAAGAGACTCCTACAGGTTTTATGTGACAGGAGGATGAAGAAATGCAATTAATTGTCACTTTAAATATATGGTTGAAATAAATCAGTGTGTGTAGAATCAAATAAAATGAAGATGGAAATTCGTCATTGGTTAAGGACAGTTAACCTTTATTTATGAAAAGGGCATTTTTAAAATGTCTGACATAGAAAAACAAATGAATAAAAATGTGAAATAAATTAACACTCACAATATTTACAGTAAAGGATATTTGACTCTCATTGGGTTAACTAAATCAAATAAATTCTCATTCTTTGATATTAAATTAATTCACGCTTATCTACACGGCCTTCAATAGTTCAAGGCTACTTTTGGTTGTGTGTTTTGGACTGAGAAGTCGACATCGATATAAAGAAATATGTCTACTTGCAATGCGCTGGAAGACAGTGGCACTCTGGCTAGTTTCTGTGTACTTGAAAGACCGTAAACAGAAGTGTTCACTTAATTCAGTGCTGAAGAAAAGAAAGGTCCAAGTGATGACCTCTCCCGGCAAACGTTACATTAAACAAGGCTAAAGAAGTTAAGGTCAGAGGTCTGAAACAGGTTAAGACTGGTGACTCTCAGCTACCTCGAGTCTGTCCACGCCAGGTAAGAATAAGAGCTCTTTATGTGTGATAGGAGAGAGGTCACATGGTGTAGAAGGCCTGTCGACCGCTCCTTTAGCCTCTTCTTCATCCTCCCGTCTCTGTACGGAGGACAGATACTCTTCCAAGAGACTGTCTCCAGCGGGTGGTGTCACAGGAACGAGAGAACGTACTGTCTCAGGAGTGCCTGCCGTGCTGCTCAGGCTGTTCTCCGGCGCCCCCTGTCGTTCACCAGGTGAATGAAACCCAGACTCAGAGATGGAGTTCTCAGGAGCAACGCTGGGATGTAATGCAGAATTCTGCACGACGCTGAGCTGCTGGTTGACCGTCGCTTGCCATTCCAGCACGACCTGAAGCTGATGGATAAACACGTAACACAGGTGAAAATAAAGGCCAAACTTCATGCTCAAGGCGAGTACTGATATGTTGTAGGATCTGAATTTCTTTAAAGCAACATGTGTGTATTTTTAATGAGATGAGGAAGTTCTGACGTGCGAGTACAGACGTACATTTGTGTTGTATTTAAGTTCTTGTTTTGTTATCTTTTTGTCATTTATTTCTATCTAGTTGTCCTATTCTATAGAGGGAATGTATTGACGTCACTTTCCCACATGAACACGTCCCTTGAAACGCTCCCTTGAGAGGTAAAACACTCAGCAAATGGCTGCATTCAATAGGAGAAACAAAGAAACCCGGGACAAAAACACGCAGCTGGACTCGACGGTGATCCTTACGACTTACAAAGGAATCAGATGTTCTTGGACACTCAAGTTGCGTTTCCTTATATTGTGACCATTCATTTTGCAGAGTGTTTTACCTCTCAAGCGTGTTCCAGTGTGTTCACGTGGGAAAGTGACGACGCGTGCATACCCTCTATACGACTCGGCGAAAAAGGAAAATTCTGCTTCAAGTCGTTTGAAAAGCCGTGCATCTTTGGAACGCATTTAAGATCATTTTGAAGATCTCGTAGAGCTTTCTGACTCCCGCCCATAGACACCCAACGTACAGTAATTGAGATTCTGCGCTTTGAATGACAGTTTTATCTCTGTCTATGGGGGGAGTTACCCACGCTGCATCCGAAATGGTCTAGGCAAGGCAAGGCAAGTTTATTTATATAGCACATTTCATACACAAGTGCAATTCAAAGTGCTTTACATAAAATGATTGACAGAAAGAATAAAACGTATCTTTAAAATACAAATTATTTAAAACAATAAAACAGCAATAAAATCGATTAAAAATGTGAGTGTATACAGTGTATAAAAAGAATAAGAGCAAAATAAAAATAAATTAGAAATAGAAGTGCAGTTGATGTAAAGTAGCACAGTGCTCAGGTTGTGAATGCACAGCTAAACAAGTGTGTTTTCAATCTGGATTTAAAAGAAGCTTCAGTTGGTGAACGTCTGATGTCTTCTGGAACCAGATTCCAGCTACGAGTGGGGTAATGACTAAACGCTGACTCGCCCTGTTTTGAGTGAACCCTTGTTATCTCTAACTGACTTGATCCTGATGATCTGAGAAGTCTGATTGGTTTATATTCAATGAGCATATCTGAGATGTATTTGGGTCCTAGACCATTGAGTGATTTATAGACAATTAATAATACTTTGAAGTTGATTCTAAAAGTAACTGGTAACCAGTGTAAGGACTTGAGGATTGGAGTGATATGCTCAGATTTTTTGGTTCTGGTCAGAATCCTGGCAGCAGCGTTCTGTATGAGCTGCAGCTGTCTGATGGTCTTTTTGGGAAGACCTGTAAGGAGTCCATTACAGTAATCCACCCTGCTGGTGATGAAAGCATGAACTAGTTTCTCTAAATCTTGGCTTGAGACAAAACATCTGATTCTGGCTATGTTTCTGAGATGGTAGTAGGCTGATTTGCTTATTGCTTTGACATGACTGCTGAAACTAAGATCAGACTCCAAAATGACCCCAAGATTTTTTACCTTGCTTTGTGTCTTTAGACCTCTTAAGTCAATGTATGTGTTTACCTTGTTAGTTTCATCCTTGTTACCAAAAACAATGACTAAAGTTTTGTTTTTATTTAACTGAAGGAAGTTTACTGTCTACTTCCATAATATATAGTACGCAAAAGTGAGTACGAGTCGTGAATATTATGTCTTGAGACCTTAGTATGCAAAAAACAGAAAGCGAGAAACACCCGTATGGTCTACTGTTTTCACCCAGATTCGCGAGTCTGGATCGGATGGACACTTCTCTATCCCATGATGCCACGGGAGATGAGCAACGGTCAAAAAAAATAAAAAATCAAATAAATATGCTGGAAAAGATGGTGGTCTAGTGGGTTAAACCACTGAACTGGTAAATCAAAAAAAGGTTGCTGGTTCGATCCCAGCAGCCTCCACCAGTGTGTCCTTGAGCAAGACACTTTACTCCATGTTGCTCCAGGGGGATTGTCCCTGTAATAAGTGCCCTGTAAGTCGATTTAGATAAAAGCGTCTACCAAATGACTAAATGTAAATGTAAAACTTTAAGGCGGATGACCGATTTTAATGGGAGTGCCAATAAATGAATTGTAGTGACAAAATTGTGTTTTTATAAATGGTCACATATAGGTTGTTGTTAATACGTCATAGGTCAAAGTGCATACAGGTTAAAAAACATGATGGTCCGAAATCGCACTTACCGAATTTGAATAAGTACCTACCGATCAGCCGTAAAAAGAGTACATTCTACATACCATGAGTTCGTGTAGAATGAACACATTTCCAACATACTGCGTCTGCCATGTTTTACGTTCATGTGACCCCTATGCTCTTTGACCTTTGACGTATTAACAACAGCCTATATGTAAGTGTTGGTAAAAACATAATCTAGTCACCAAAAATGTATTTATTGGCACTTACATTAAAAACAGTCTGCCTTAAATCGGCTCCAGTGGCATCATGGGATAGATAAGAGTCCATCCGATCCACACTCACGAATCTCGGCAGAAGTAGTAGACCATCAGGGTATTTCTCGCATATTGTTTTTTTCGCCTACTCCCACTCACACTATATAAAATGTATAGTTTTAATGGCCGATAGATAGGTAATTATTTAAATTCAGTACGTACTGTCACAGTATGCGATTTCGGACTGACTTCAGGGTGAGTAATTCATGACAGAAATCTAGATATTCTGGTTGGATCTAGTAATATAATCATAGTTCATTTTTCTGCAATTAAACTGAAAGATCATCATTTAATAGATAATATAAACAATATATATTAAATGTAAGCAGGAAATGTTTGGAGAAGCCCAAGGCCTGAAGTTAAACCCTAACAAATTCTCTACATATATAATAAACACTTGAGTTGTGCTGCCATCTACAGGTGTGGATGCAGCGTTCCACTAAAGCAAAAATTAGCAGTCACTGCTAAAGGCTATATGTAGAACAAATCCCGTTTAGTGATCTGAAATCTGACCTGCTTCCACAGGAACTTCACAGCTTCTTCTTGCACGAGTCTCTGCAGTCGTTCTTCCTCATGTTGTCTACGCAGTCTGCAAACAAAACGTCTTATGTTAGCCTTTTCAACCACTTACACCCTAAACGCATACCGAAAGGATAGCATCACTTATGGCTGCTCACTGTGGGTATGAGTTATTCACGATACAGCACAGCCTCTTGTTGCTCTCATAAACAGAGTCATATTTCAATTGGGACTTGATGAAAAAGTAGCAGAATCAGAAATGTCTCTCTGTGGTGTTTATTAGAAACCCTCTTATCTGTTTTGTGTGTGAGAGCTGGGTTTGTACCTCTCCAGTTCTCCATTCAGATGGATGATGTAGTCCTGCATCCTGCGCAGGCGGATCTCGGCGCGCACCTCTTTGGCATGCGGGTGATTGTGGCGCGTCCAGTTTCCCCTCCACCACGACTGAATCTTCACTGCCGCCGCCTTCCGTTTTCCGCCGAAATCCACATCCTCCTGTGTATGATTCTCACACATGTCGTCGCCGTTAATGTTAGGTTGGATATTAGGATGTGAGAGGCAATCTGAATGATTGGCGATTGAGGTATCGACCACCTTCCCAGATTCAGTCTCACACGGGCGGGACTGAACCGCTGCTGGCGGAGCCAAAGAATCATCAAACTCGTCCTCGCCGCTGTCAGGAGCCGAAGGAGGCTGAACCGAAGCGTTAAAGAGCAAAAAGGCAGACTCAGAAGAGAGCGGGTTGCCATTAAACTTCTCCTCCTCTGAAACGTCCTGCAGAACCAAAGCGTCTGCAGCTGCGGGCAGGGGGCGAGCGACAGCGATCGCAGGGGAATGCACAGCTCCGACCCACATGTTCACCTGAATTCCTGGATCCGCATCTACAAGCAGTTCAGAGAAATTTACTATGAAGAGAATACACAATGAGACTCAAAACATAATTCAGTGATCTTACCTGCTTGAGCGATGACATCATCAGCCACCTCATCTGCGTCCTTGTGTACATGCCTCTGGACGTCTAGATGTGTGGGTCGAGACAGGCTCGGGGAAGTGCAGCGCCATGTTTGTTGCAGCTGTCGCTGATGCTGTCTACAGACAAAAACATATTACACACTGACACAAGCTCATTTCAATCACACTCGTTTTGGTGGCTACCTCTGTTTGCTGAGAATTCTTTCAAGTTTAGCGTCCTCTGCAGATTGTAGCGCAGCTGTGGCCGTCAGCGGACACGTGGAGGCCAGATACTGGACCAGCTTGGCGTGCTGCCCAGGGCGAAACATTCGACCTTTCCCCTGACTGTAGAGCCATTCAGCTTTTAGTCTGAAAATTCGAAAATGTTGCCATCAGAATAGCGAACGCTTGCTTTTAGAAAATGCACGAAACACTGGACTTGATTCTGACTTGTACGGGTCCTGCACAGGTCTTTAATGAAAAGGCTCTTTTATATTTGCTCAACCAAACTCTCAGGATCAGACACACTTACCCCTCTTTTTGTGATACTACATATCCATCCAGCACCTTTAAATTCAGGCACCAGCTCACCACGTATGGCCGATAATCACAGCCGGGCACGGACGGGGTGGCCATCACGCAAGGGTTACTCATAACTGACAGCTGCTCGAGGCTGTGTAGAGGTGCTAAATATGACAGCTGGAATTCAAAGAAACAAATGATCATGACAAATGACTCGCAACACATTATAGTTATGCAAAAAAACAAGTTAAATTAGGTTTACGCTGGAATTCCAAGAGATAAGGTGTATGAAAGTGTCTGTTGTCTTTCACCTCAGCGAGATCTCTAATCTCATTCTCAACCAGAGACAGGACCGTAAGACTCGAAGGGAGATGAGCAGGAACGGTTCGCAGAGTCGTGATCATATTTCCATGCAGGAGAAGTGTCTACAACGTACGAGAGAAACTTAAACATCAGTTAAAATTTGCAATACGTCCATCATAAGATATAAGTGTGTCTTTTAGAAATCCTTGAACAACGAGACATCACAAGGTTTGTTTTCTCCATATAACAACCGCTTAAACTGATAACATTCTGTTGTCATCAGTAATACTTATGTTAACTCCAGCTAGGTTTGTCACAAACCATGCTGTGAGTATTTGTGTAAAAACTGGGATAATGCACATCCAGACTATTATCAACACAAAAAAAAACTTTAGTGGGATACAACCTGGTCCTGCTCATCCTGACAGGATTTATTTTGCGACGATGTCTGGGTGGATGTTAATTACGTAACATTTAGAAAATGTACGCATGATTAATCTTTTAAGTAAAATGTCCAATACCTTCAAATTCGAAAGCTTTGTGAGGTCTCCAGTTTGAGAAATATTGTTGTCTGACAGATCGAGGTGTTGAAGAGAGAAACAGCCGCCCAACTGCTCGATGACCTGAACTCACACACATATCTCCAATAAGAGCAAGTGAAATCTGATTTATTGCCGAATGACAATACAACAAGAAAATCACCTTTATATTGTTTCCAGCGAGATTGAGCCATTCTAAATAAATCAGGTCCTTCAAGCCCTCAATATATCCGATGCTGTTGTTCGGCAGGTTCAGCACTTTTAGGTGTGTAAGCTTTGATACGCCCATCATACGCACTAAACGGTTGCAGGCCATAGACAGCTGTTAACAGACAGATGTTTTATCAGACTTCGACAGAACAGACATCAACACCCATCTCATCTGAATGCAAATAAACACACCTGCTGAAGAGCTTCATTTCTCTCCAGGTGTTCCAGTTTAATGATGTGATTCTGGTCCAGAATGAGAGTCTGTGTCCCCGCCGGACAGAGAAACGTTGATTCCAGTTTGTGGAGACCCTGGTTCGAAAGGTCCACTACTCCAGGACCTTGATAACAACAATTAAACATAAACACTGACGATCGGTGTAACAAAGGACTTAAATCTCAAATAAACCCAGTCTTATGATTAGTATTGGTATTATTAATTAACGCTAAACAACAGTGTTTTTAACACATGCAGACGTTGTGACAAAACCAGACTGGCGTTTGTTACGCACACAGCATTTCTCTTCAATCTGCATATAAGATGTAATCATGACGTCGCTCCGTAAGCCTATAAAAGCGGTGTTATATTTTAAGTTAATCGGTTTTATTGATAAGTCTGTTATGTTTGTCATACCTTCGTAATTTGACATTTGAAGAGCGGGATCAACGATCATCTCTCCCTCTGTGGCCGCCATACTTCCCGCTTGTGTCACCGCCAAGCAACCGATCGTCAATTTGATTGGACAAATTAATTAGTCAATTAAAACAGTTTTGTACATTTTTCCAAGCTATCTGTTCATATTTAAATTTCAAATATATATGTAAATGTAAAAAATATTTAGCTTTCGTTCAACGAAATCCTTTATAACTAGCTTACCCACAATCCTCCTTCCTCTTCCCTAGCTGTGTCGCCGCCATGAAGTGAGTTGTTTCTGTCTTAATCCACAAACATCTTTAATCAAACGTTGTTATATTCGCTTTTAAGCGTGTCAATATGTTTTAAGTAAATGGCGTGTGTCAGTAATGTCTGTCATTTGTACTGTGCAGGCTTGAGTTGTGCAGTTTCAGTGGATATAAAATATATCCCGGCCACGGCCGGCGGTACGCCAGGATCGACGGAAAGGTGAACTAACACACTCGTATTAAGTTGATTTTAAACACCACACGCTTGATGTTAGTAACATGGATATATAGCGTTCATCTTTTGGCGTAACGAAACGTGTATATCTAGCGTGCAAATGTCGGTATAACGTTAGTTAGCTTAGCACCCGGCTAACATCTGTGGCGTTAATGTACATTGTGTGATAAACCCGTGTAGATGTGATTCACGAAGTTTCATGTCCACGTGTCTGTCAGTGGCTTGAAATGAGTTTGTTCTGCAGGTTTTCCAGTTCCTGAACGCAAAATGCGAGTCTGCGTTCCTGTCAAAGAGAAATCCTCGACAGATCAGCTGGACTGTTCTTTACAGACGCAAACACAAGAAGGGCCAGTCTGTGAGTTTCTAGCATAGCAATGCTTTAACTTTTGCTAATCTTAATGCTGACAATGCTTAACGCAACATGCTATTATTTGTTTTAACAGGAAGAGGTGTCAAAGAAGCGCACGCGTCGTGCCGTGAAGTTTCAGAGAGCCATCACTGGAGCGTCACTGGCTGAGATCCTGGCCAAAAGGAACCAGAAACCTGAAGTGCGTAAAGCCCAGAGAGAGCAGGCCATCAGGTATCCATCCTTCTACCCCTATACATTCACAGAGCCTGTCAATGATGAAATATCTTGGATTACACGTTTCTTAGGAAGGGTGGGCAGTTAGTTGTAGTAATATTAAATTGTTCATGAGTATTTATGATGATTTTTATAGCAAAGAGCATCTCTGTTGCGTGCTTTGAGGAGATGGAAGTGTGTCGGATTAATGTTGTCATAAATCTGACATGCATTTATCCAAACATTTAGGATTTCTGGTGTGGCGGCGCTTTAAGCGTTTCACCAGACTAGTGAAATTTGGGAGATATCTTTTTTTTTTAAGTGCAGGACAATCGGGTATCATGGAGAACTGCTGGCAAAAAGCTGATGCCGTCATGTTTTAGGTGTTTATACATTCGACAATTATAGAGTTTATTTTCTTAGTACAGTAGAGACCAACAGGACGCGATGGGGATCTGCAAAGTGCTCAAAGCGCTGTTTGACTACGCATCACTTTTTAACTTCTGACTTCGTAGAACTGCTTCAAAGAACTTGAGAGCAGCTCTCAAAATGAGATTTTATTCTTAAATTGCATTAAGTTAAAGTGAATCGTGCTTGTGTTGATTTCCATCTATGCTAAAAAAATTGCTGCATTTTGTTCTTTTTCTTATGTTATTCATATGATGTTCTTTCAGGGCTGCTAAGGAGGCTAAAAAAGCCAAACAAGTGACCAAGAAGGTTTCCACTCAGAGCTCTAAGGTACGAGACACACAAGAATTATCATCAACGTCAATTTTGTGTTGCACTTTCTTTTTAAAGTGGCGAAATGACATGGATATTATCGTTTGTTTTAGATCTAATGCAATGTGTATTCTAGGGATGCTCCGATCGATCGGCCACAGATCGGAATCGGCCAATTATCTCATTTAATAACTCGATCGGTACTCACTAACTTGGTCGATCTCACACACCGATCGCAATTTGATGTCATCACGCTAGGACGTGCGTTTGGCGCTGCAGTTCTGTCTTGTGAAGGAGTGAGCAGAGAGCCTGTGCACTTTCGCGGTCTCCAAACAGGGTGTAGGTTAATTCGGTGTTACGCAGGCCGATTGGAATAAGATGTGCAGGCACTGCGGATGCAGTCATGCTTTCATAACAAAACTGGATAATGTCATATGCTGATCAATCTGTGCAGCGCCAAAAGAAGTGGAACACAGTCTCTAACTCTCTCGCTTGCACATAATAATCAAAGCAACAGACAAATGACAAAAGGTCGAAAGACCAAATCCATCTTGCTCATTGCACCTTAATTTGAGTGTAAGTTGTGTTTAAAGAAACACGTAACCTTTTCTTCTCTGATGCGCACATGACATAAACCACACTTATAATAAACAAAAATCAATCATATCCAATGATAAAGTGGATCTGTGTTATCTTCTTTCTTTTGTGATGTCTGTCAAAAACACACAGACACAACGCTTACTTGACGTCTGCTTATGTTTGATTCATGACATAATGACTCATTTGAACTGATTCATTTAAATGAAGGGTAAAACTAACTGATATGTCAAACAATGAAAGAACAAAATCTGTCACTCAAAACACATCAGAACGTTAGTGTGCTTTGGCCATTTAGCAACAGTGGCTGATTTGTTTTAGTCTAAATGATCCACAGTATTTTCAGTTTATTTATGACAATGTGTAGTAAATTACCTATAAAATCTAGCGTGTGACGGAATTGTAACACCTCTTAACATGTTTGGAACATCATTTTACAAAGCAATTCTACTGACAGGTACGCCCTTACTGGCGTATACATTTGGGCGGTCTTGGACAACTCGTACCACAAACTGATGTAGATTTGTGGGGGTGTGGTTACACGAGGCCTACAAAAGAAGTTGCTGTCTGAAGTGTTAGATGTGTGTAAAGTAATGACTCGAATACAGTCAGTAATCGCCCGTTTAAGCATCTTTGAGCCAAATCAAGACATACACACTTCATTAGTATCACTGTGAATATAACTAAAGGTGCTGCGATCACGATTTTTGGGGATGATTATCTATAGAACAAATATCGGCCGATACCATCAGCGATATCCCAGCCTTCTATTTATCATGTGGAATTATTTAATTTACAGTCTTATCTGTTTAAATTCTAAACGGAGTATAAGAAAGCTTTCCTGTTTAATAATTATGAAAGAGCAACAGAATTAAACAAAGATGTACAACTGCAAACTTTCGAGAATTCGAACCCCATTTAAATGCTGGAGTGAATGCCTTGATAGTGCCATTTGTCTGCATTTTCGATGATTGACACACTAGTTACCATAGCAACAGTCTGGCATCTCACAGCTATACGAATATGAACTGTTTGGTATCTGATGGACAAAGCGAATCTCCGAAAAATAACAATTACACTATAGTATCTCTAACTTACGCGCTGTGAAAGGTTGGAGAGTGCTTTTTTCCAGTGTTGCCGTGTAGATTTATTTTTTAGCACTTATGTTTTTTGTCGTTTGGTCTTAGATTATAAAGCTTGACACTTAAGCTGTTAAAAATGATACGCTTTATATTTCATAAGAACCAAAAAAAATCGCAAAGTAATTGTATTTTTAAGGTTTGTTTTGGGCTAGTCTTTGTGTACGGTCTTAATCTTTGAAGATCTGGCAACACGTAGCGAAGGGCTTGTAAGAGCATCTAACATTAGCCAAATGTCAAATTTACGAAGGAAAGACTTGTTTCTCTGCTGTTTTCTAGCACCTCACATACAGACTAAAACACCTGATGGTCGTTTAGATGCGTCATGAACACAAAGTCGAGTTCGGTTCCGTACACACGGTGTATAGTTTTAGTAAATGTTTTTTTGTGGGTGGTCAATTCAATAGTAGAATGCCGTTATCACACTGGTAAACTGACACGTATACACTGCAGATAAATTCTGAGTGCAACAAAAAGGATTGACAGACAACCGACAGCTGAGTGAGTGGCTGAGCTAAACTGTCGAGACCACCTGAGCCCCTCTGTCTGCATGTTTTGTCATTTGATCATTGATTGGCTGTCATAGAGATCCGATCAAGCTATCAAGATCAAGACCCCTCAATCGTGGCACCCTTAAATATAATGGTCTGATTGCAACCCTATAGACAATCATTTTCTCTAAATATAAATGTAACGCAAACAAAATATATTCTGCATGCATTTATACTGCTTTTCTCATGTTTGTGCTAAAACATATTTTTTGTAAAATTGCTTTACAGAAGTGTAAAATTGACGATCAAATATGTCTTTTGTTGTTTCAGGGTCCTACTAAGGCTGCACCAAAACAGAAAGTCGCCAAGACCATGAAGGTCAACGCTCCACGTGTTGGTGGAAAGCGTTGAGAATAATGTTCTGCATTTTTCTTTAATAATAAAGGTTTAACAGTCAACCTACACGTGTTCATGAAACATTGTTCTTTTTGTGTATGAAATCAACAGCTAGCTTTGTTCAACTAATACTTAATTCATGTTTTTAAAACGGCTGAAACTCTATTCGTATAACCATAATTATAGGAACATCATTGGAGACGCATGATTACTGGGGGTCTTTTTATTAAAAGGACCATGATTTTTAGAAATATGACTGAAAATCAGCTTCATTTTTCCAGTCTTAACATTCTTGTAAATCTTGTCCAAATCCAGTTTAAGGTAATCGACCTCCGGCCATTCATCGCGGAGACGGTCCAACATATCAGCACTCCTGACAGCATCAATATAAAGTCCTAAAACCCATGAAAACTCGCCCATACCTACAATATTCCCTCCTGTCACATTAAATCAACATTACATGCAAATGACAAACCTCTGAAGTCCTCTCATTAACCTAAATACTTGTAGCCGGAAAACAGAAAGCTTTGCTTAGAATTCCGAGTGCTTTTGGTAGACTGGAAATTAACTATTAGGCAATTCTGTGAAAATGTCAACCTTGCCACGAAAAAAATAAGTTTTTACCAACTAGTTTTTGCTATGATAACAGCACAGATATTAACACTTGGTGGTTCAAATACCTATGTGAGATCAGTGCATGATTTTTCATAGTCGGGTAAGTGACATTTTCAGGATTGTCACATCCATAACGTTACTGTACATATTCCTCATATAAAATAAACTATTTTATGTTCTATAAAGCGGCATACCTTCTCCATTCATTTGGGTGTTATTGCTTCAGGATTTTGGTTTTTTTTTTTTACAGAATTCCCAGAAAGTTTGTCGTCTCCCAAAAAATGTATCCTTTTTTGTCACATCCATAACGCATGTTTATTTCCCTTTTTTAAAATAGAAAATTAGTTCATAGACTGACATTTTTTGATGTTTAGACTCTATCAACAAGGGTCTAGAAAAATATAAACAGAATGGGTCAATATGTTCAGAACAAATTCATTCTCTGAGCATTTTTATGTCTCATTCATAACGCAAAATGTCACGTCCATAACGTTGGAATTGCCCTATTATTAATGTTAGCAGTTTTACTCTGGACTACACTTTTAGTCCAGCAGACAGCAATGTCTGATTACAGATTTACGCACGCACATAAAAGTCCTATTTATGATTATGACCAGCAGGAAAATAGGTCTGTAGAAAATATTTATGGAGACTGGAACACTTCAATGCGTTACAATGAAGTTAAATGTTTTTTTTTACTCCGGACAAAATATCTATTCTTCTACATGTCGAATTTTGGGGATTTATTGTTGTGCCATCTACGTGATAAAGCTCGATTTCTTACTTATATTTAGTAAAAATGAATTCATTGCTAAGCAGGAAACACATCAGCAATTAACTTAGAGAAGCAATTTTTGAAATGGTGAAAGCTTAATAAAGCACAAACCGAAATTCCTCACAAAAAGGAATTAAACAATTACTTCAAGTTATTGCTGCTAAAAGTGGATTTACAAGCAAATGAATTCTAGGCTGTCCTTACTTTTCACATGGCTGTATGTGAGGGAGACCTGAAAACTTACTTCAGTAAAAGTATAGTATATTAATACAAATTAATATATTAATTCTAGTAAGTATATTGTAAAAATGTAACCGAGTGAAAAGTGACTAATTCCAGTGGAACCTTAGTAATATCTGACATTTTAACGGTATTGTGCTCCATTGAATATAGTCCTCTGGCCTTAAACTGATTAAGTTCTCACCTAAAGAAATGAATTGTACAATTGTTGTAAGCAGCATTTTCTTTAACACTTGAGTATCGCTCGGAAGGAGTCGGAAGCTCTAATAGAGAGTGCATTAAGTTTTGGCATCTTTAAGACATCTTGCTCGTTCACTAAGTGGCCTTCCAGTCAACTAGTGAGGTCATGAAATGATCACAGTTATGTCACACCATTCTCAAACTGGGACTGTGAGTAATATGTGAGTTCAATGTGACTTTATTTGATCTAGTCATCATTACTGGTGTTGGCTTTAGCTGGACTCTTCGCCCTTAACTTTTCTATGCTAGCTTTACTTTGCCTGTTGTCATTGTTGCTTCATGAATCAGAAATGTAATAGCAAAGAACTTCAAGTAAGAACGATCTGAGAATGCTGGTCAACTAGTGATAGTGAGTCACTGATCTGATCTAATGTGTTATTTTAGTCTGGTTATCATTTTACATCATTATATTGTTTGAGGCCGAGAGGTGAGATTTCATAATCCATTATATTTCATAAAGTTTTTAAGAGATTGTTGAGAAACACACCAACATCAAGAATCAACATATTAAACTCAACAAGGGGGACAGTCAAAAAAAGAAGGCTTTGTGCTGTAATGCATGCTGGGTAACGTCATAGTACAAAACTCATTCGTGACTCCCAGCATGCATTGCAGCATGATGCTTGATTCTTTCCATTTAATTATTGAGATACAAACACTGATTCTTGATGTATTTTTGTGTAAGTTAAGAGCTCATCTGAAACAGTGATCAATCTAATGGTGACTTCAAATGACAAACCAGCCACATCTACACGTCTAACCTCACTGTACAAGAGTAAGACCAGATATTAAGTTTGCTGCGCGGTTACATTGTGACATCATCATGAGTAATCTGAAAGCTCATGGTGACATCACTGTGAAATCAAGTTGTTGACTGGGCAGGGTCGGTGTTATTAAAACAATTGTCTTTAGTGTTATTGTGTTTGTCAATTAGAGCAAAGAGTAACAGTTGCTAAAATCATCCATTTTAGCCCAAGTATAATTTAAAGTATTATTTTATGTACAAAATACATTTTACAAGTGCAATATAAATAGAAATGTACAGCATTTACTTTTACAAACACGACATGACTTTTTGGATGTAATCTAATATTTAGTTGTATTATATAATTGTGACTCAAATAAAACCATTTAAAGGTAAGATCTGTCTTTTTCTTAAATTCTTAAAGGAACAGTTCACCCAAATATGCATAAAAATAAAAAGTATTAATAACTTTTTCTAACAAACCCGCATAGTTTCACAGAAGACATTTAGATGCATTTATTAATGAATGCACATGGAGCTTTGCAATGTTGAGCTCCATATAAAATAACATGAAGGCAAATTAATATCAATGATTTGTTTGAGGAAAGAAATTACATTCGATATGTGGGATTGACATGAATATTATATTTGGGTGGACTATTCCTTTAAGGTTTCTCTTTAGGTGATGTGTCTGTAATACTTCAAATGAACACTGGTGGTCAGTGTTGCACCATCAATGTAGATGAATCTACAGATAACGTGTATGTTTCACATACCTCAGAGAGCTGATATTGAAGCACAGAACATAAGGATTAATATGGAATGTAACTACAGACACATTTCTAGTAATAATAGCTTTTTATTTGTCGCCTTTTTCATCCACGTTTACGTCTACGTTTCAACTGAACATATTTAAGAATTTCAGAAATGCTTTTGTTGGAAGCTTTGATTGGGTTTTTTGGGTGTTTAACAATGAATGTTCATGTTTCTAATAAAAACAACAACTTTATATTTCACATATTTCAAGTCCATCGTCAACTGCTGTCTCTCTTCTCACGAAACCACTGGTTTTCTTCTGGTTTCATCAAAGTCCCGCCTTCCGAAACGCTCTGATTGGTATATCTGACTAGGTCTGTCGTGATTGGTTGTCCACTTAGAGTGTGTGAAGATGTCCCACACATACCATATCAGCGAGTTCCGCTCCTAAAGCTGTTGTGATTGGTCGATCCCCCTCTCACTGCAGGTGTATTCATAAACTTTGGCTTTTAGCAACAAACAGTGACAGTGGCGTCAACTTCACTTCATCATTTAAAACATGCGGATCCATCGAATTGTAACGGAGGTCTGCTAGTGCATACTCATATTATTTATGCTCTAACATCAATATTATACACTAACTAAAGTTTGAAAAATGGGATCGCGAGGAATGGCCTCTTTAATGCTCAGAGATTGCTCTTGAATGGTTCTCTCTCTCTCTCTCCCGCTCTCTCTCTGTCTCTCTCCCTCTCTCTCCCCCGCTCTCTCTCTCTGTCTCTCTCTCTCTCCCGCTCTCTCTATCTCTCTCTCCCGCTCGTCTCTCTCTCTCTCTCTCCCGCTCTCTCTCTGTCTCTGCCAAAGCACAAGGTTAAATATAAACATACACAAATACAGATTAAGATAAAAATTAGATAGAACTCTCTTGGTTTCTCTCTCTGTTTCTCTCTCTCTCTGTCTCTGTCTCTCTCTCTCTCTCTGTCTCTCTCTCCCGCTCTCTTTCCCCCCATTCTCTCTCTCTGTCTCTCTCTCTCTCTGACTCTCTCTCTCTCTCTCTCTCTCTCTCTCTCTCTCTCTCTCTCGATGAGAAGACAGGTGGCCATTAGCTCATGAATGCTGTCGGCACAGCTGACTGCCTCCTAGTTTGGGCTTCAAATGTCATTTTCTCCGCTACATTTCCCAGCCCTTGCAGAATTGGACCTCTGTACCAATTTAGACGTCAACCCTTGACATTTCGCAGATTTTCAGCAACCCAGAGACAGCCTCCAGCCCCGGGCCGCGTGGAGGGAGAAAGGAGGAAGCCTCTCGGTTTCTCTAGTGGGTTTAAACGCACGCTGAGAGAAAGATCAGGAGCCAGGGGAAAGAGATCATCCGCATCGGGTGCGAAGGGTAAAGGTCACATCATCCATCGGAAACTGTCTGTGAGTTAAAAAAGTTGTAAGGTTTTGGGCACAGAACTGTGCAAGGGCCGGTTTTCGACTTCTCTCTCGTTTATATGCAAATCATCTTGCACACAATTACAAACTCTGGGATGTAAATGTGAGCATCTAAACCAGCAGACGTGGAACATTTCAGTTTGATTACTTTCTCTTCCTGTGTTTTGAGTTGATAACACTCATCGTTGATGTGTACTGTACTGTACTGTACCTGCGATTTACAGCATCAGTCACCTGCTAAAACTGTGAGAAGCTGTCAGAGGTGGACGAGTTTGAGTTTGTGGGTGTTTGTGATGGATTTCACACTCAACTTTTACACTTTATGTAGTCAAGCCAACAAAATGGAAGGCAAACTCCTGATATTAAAACGCTTGCTGAAAAATACTAGAAATAACACTGAATCTTATGTTAACACTAAGGTTGTACTTGTTAACAATGAACAGTGCTTTTAAATAGTTTATTTATCTTAGTTTGTGATAATGTCAGCTTTGATTAATACATTTTTTAAATCAAATGTTGCATCTGTCAAGATTTTTAAAGGTCTGGTGAATCAAATTTAAATGTAAATCAGCGGTGTATGTAGATAGAAATAGCTCATTCTAAGGCCGTGTTACACTTGACTTTTTTTTTAAGCTGCTAGCGTCTGTTTTACATTATAATCCAAAGGAGTAAACCGTGTTTTCAAAAAAGTCCTGAGCCCTTTTTTTAACGCCAGCGCCACCGTCCTGTCAAGCACCTTTTCACATCAAACCAATGATAGAGACCTGTCGTTTCAATAACACAACGCGAGGAATGTGATTGGTCGAGAAGGCTCAACCTCAAAAAAACAAAATGGCCGAAGTTTAATAGTTGAATATTCACTTTGAATAACTTTTGAATGCATTGACTTAATATTGTAGTTTTAAAAAATGTGATTGGTTATTGCAAATAGGCTCTCTGTTTATTTACTGTTTAAAAAATGAAGTTGACAAAAACAAGCCAATGAATTAATTTCTGGTTAATGGCGAGTAGTCAAGCCCTAATCTGACCAAATATTATGTTTATGATATTGCATTTCTGTCTTTAGATCCTTACACACAGGAAAAAATAATGTCATTTACTTAATTACTTAAGATAACAAATGAAAATAAATAAATAAATAAATTGCTCATAATTCATGTTAGTTCATGCATTTACTAATTTACGACAAATACACATGAATATATTTATCTATAATATTGAAAAGAATCTGAAATGGAGATCCAATGAAACTCTTAAACATGAATAAATATGAACTTAAAAACCTGTAAATAAATCCACATTATGTTTCGTACCAGATGACCTCAGATTTTTTTCTGAGACTGAAAACTGAAAACTGAAAAAAGCAGACTGAGAACTCCATTATGAACAACCCGTAAATATTACAATTTGGACAGATTTTTAGGACGAAACTGAAAGTCGTTTAAGTAAAACTGTGCATAATACAAGCCGTCCGCTCTCTGTAGATCTGCTAGATCCAGCACATTGTTAAAGACACACAATAATCGAAAGCTTCCCAGAATCTCCCACATAACGGTACCCGACAAAACACGTTGACCCTGGAGGAAGAGATTCTTTACATGTAGGGCGATGATGAACGGCCGTGAGTCTGGAGCGATCCCTCCGGAGAGGAGAGAGATGCCAGAGTAATGGAAGACCACGGGCAGAACTTCTCCCTCTGGCAAATGGGCCAGAAAGCCACAGTCTCATTTTTAACAGACCTTTTGTAGCTGCGCCTCCGGCTCTCTCACCAAACAAATAATGACTTCTCTGCTCACCCTAACCATCACAGATCCGTAACGTTGCTCTACGTCTGCGATTTATAATGTAGATCTGCATGAGTGGCTTGTGACAGATTGGTGATGTTCAACATGTGGCGAGACCAGTGACGACTTGTTCACATTTAAGGAAATCTTCAGCCCAAGATGCTGAATGTGGAAGTGGTGTGAAGTTTAGGTGGAACAAACCTGCCAAAACATTTTTCAATTCTCACGCATCACAAATATTTCTCCAGAATTCTCACAAATGCCTTCATTCGAGTTTCAGGTCTCGATGTCACAAACTGAGGCGATAAAACAACGTCCAGACTCAGATTGGATCACGCGTGGATCTCTTCACGACACTCATTCAACATGAGCTTCTGTGGCGAACATCAAAAGGTAAATGAGAGATGCTTCATGAAGCCCGGAGCGGATACCGTCCCAACATCTTGCATTCATTCTCTTTGATGTTTCACTTTAATCACAATCACCCGTACCAATCCTCCTCCATCAGCGCAGCTCCGGTGTGTTTATTACGTAACCGTTAAAAGAACAGAAGAACAAGTTATTACTGTTTTAGCCTTTTCAAAAGCATTTCTTTGTGCAGACAGTATTGGGACGCTCTCTTCTAATAAACAGCTTTATCGATTCCAGTAATCGCAATCCAAACAAATATTACAGATATATAGAAGATTTTATTTTTAGAAGGTTTTTCATGTTGTAAAATGACTGAAACTGATGTGTTTGGGTGATGAGGGTTTGCCTCAAAGGTGTTTAGTTCGACCGTAGGGGGTTTGATTGTTTCCCCCCAGTGGGATAATGGCGCCAATGCGTTCATGGTGACCCGGGTTCGATTCACGTTATCAGCCGTCCTGCTCCCTTTTCTCCTCCCAATGCCTTTCTCTCTTCTCATTCATCATTAAAGAAATAAAAGCCCCACAAATATATATTCGAAAACATTGCGGTCAAAAACTAATTTTCTAATAAAATTGGTGAACGGTCAAGCACTCAGTCTAATATGGTTAAAGAGACACCGTTTAATGTTAATCATTCATCACGCATTTAAACAGCCTGTTATTAATATTCATTAACACCTTCTGGGTAATTTCAGAGTTAAATGACTGGTCACTGGTGCCATCAGAGGTAATGTGTTGGTAATTTTTCTTGCATATTAATCGCTAGTCAGTCTCATCTCCAACTTATAACGCTGAAGAGTTCTTATTCAGATGGCACTAAAACAAAAATGAAGTAAGGGATAAATCACAAAAAACAAATCTGTAAAAATTGGGTACAATAATTTTCTGTGTTCTGTTGTATTACCTGTATTTTACATTTTGCACATTTTAGTATTTACAGAAATGTCCATAAAATAAAAGAACATTTTATGGTAATTTTCTGCCAAAATACTTTATCTTTATAAGTTAAAGGATTTAAATGCAGGATGTGGAGGCGAAAAACCACCCGGCGAGAAAGTATGTTAAAATCCTTTAATGCACGGCTAGCTATGGATTATCCCAATTATACCATGGTCATTCGCCAAATTAAAGCTGTTGTTGATGTTCGCATATCAAATTAGCAGTTAAGTATTTAGGCCTTTTTTTATTTTAGTCAGAAAATAGAATGTAGATAAAAGCGTCTGGCAAATGCATAAATATAAAAAAAAGAAGAAAACGTCGTCCAAGAAAGACGCTTGATTTTTCACCCACTTCACTTCAGAGCTGATTCAGGATCAGTAGAATGTGATTTCATTTCTTCAGTTTGTTTTGGGATTCACTCACATCTCTATCTCTAATATCATCCTCTACATCCTGAACAACAAGTCTTTCTTTCTTTCTTTCCTTCTTTTCATCCTTCCATCTTTCCTTCCTTCCATCTTCCCTTCCATCCTTCCATCTTTCCTTCCTTCCATGCATCCATCCATCCTTCCTTCCATCCATCCATCCTTCCTTCCTTCCATCCTTTCTTCCATCTTTCCTTCCTTCCATGCATCCTTCCATCCATCCATCCATCCTTCCTTCATTCCATCCTTCCTTCCTTCCTTACAGCTTTCCTTCCTTCCAGGCATCCTTCCTTCCTTCCTTCCTTCCATCTTTTCTTCCATCCTTCCTTCAATCTTTCCTTCCTTCGTTCCTTCCATCCTTCCATCCTTCCATCTTTCCTTCCTTCCTTCCTCTCTTCGATTCACATTGGAGGAGGAAACCAAACATAGAGAGAACAAAATATTAGAGAGACAACATTAACCAATCAGAACACCCAAAAAATCTGGGCTATTTTTAACCAAACGATCATGGCTCAAAAACAAAAAGCATCAGAAAACAATGCGGCATAACCTCATATATAATCCAACCTTATTGGGTTGCAAACATAATTTTCAAGCATTCTGATTGGTAGCTGTCGTCTCTCTGACTTCTGTAGATATGACTTCCTCCTCCAGTGTAAATCTATAGGATTCTTACAGCTGGTTTGTGATCCAGCATGTGTAAATCTAATCAGTGACAGAGGAAGGTAATATCACACTCATATCTCTTCAACAGCGTGTGTGACTCGAGGACTTAAAGAACAAACAGTACTGGACGTTTAATACCTGGACCAAGAGTACATACTGTGCTGGATCTGCACCCAAAATTCTGCTGTGCTACTGCTTCACATTCAACCTAAAAAAACCTGTGCGCAGAATAAAATCACTGCAGTGCACAAATAAACGTATTATTCTTAAAGAACACCATATGTTTACTGTGAACACAAATAATAATGAATAATATGAGGCTCTCCAGTGCCTTTAAAACAGATATGAAGCATCATTCATGAAGCTCTAAACCCTTAATATCATTTGTTCTGTATTTGGCCCGGGGCTCATGAACTCAAGCAGTTAATCGTAACAGTATTTAATTCAAGTCACTGTGGTTTTCCCCCCAGACCCCGGGATCTTCGTTTTATTCTCCGGGAATAAATTACCTCTCAAATCCCTCCTTTTTTTGGCATAATATGAATTAAAAACATAAAAGAGAAAGTTTTCTCATGTGGATAAGAGACATGTGCAGTTATTGTGACCTTCATCTGATAACGCTGATGTTTAATGTGCGAGTGGTTTAATCGAACCCAGCGGAGGCCGCTGCCCTAAATTCAGCTTTAGAAAAGTGCTTTAGTCAGAAATAACTCTCTAACAGAAGATTAAATATCAAGAGGTACAAAGTGTCACATCATATTTACCCAAATTTTACACCTCCATGCTCTTCGTGGATTGGCACAGTTGTCTCTTTTGTTATGTTTATTATTTCTCTGACATTAAAAAGTAATTTTAGGAGAAATATCTGAGACTAAGTTGATGCAAAACTTCATCAAATCTCCTGAGCTATGAAAGAGGAACCTCTGAATTTAAGAGGTAATAAAAACACCTAACATTATAAGTGCTAATAAAGTGTCTTTGTCTCTTGTGATCGTGAAAATGTCAAGAGCTCATCGAGCATCATCTGCCCAACAGAATGTGTTAACTGTTTGAAAGGTTAAGTGATACTTGACTTTTACTTTCACGGATCAGAAAAGCTTTATAAAATGTCTAAATGTTGTTCAGTAACTATAGTTTGGTAACTGTCCCGTGTCAGGAGTTATGCTCTTTTGATACAAATGTTGTTTAAGAAACACTGTGTTTTCAAGTCATTTCAGACAAGATGCTCCCTTGTGAGGTCACTTCCTACATAGGCAGCAGACTATTTATTGAAACGTTTGTTTCTATAAAATGGAGCGTGACTGTCTTACATCATCGTGTCAAACTCTCTTGGGCATCTTTGTTTTGCTGTATTTTCTATACATGATAATTACGTCCCTTGTGATCACAAGCTTGAAGTTCACAGACTCCCTCTGGGCAAAAAACCCACGTCTGAATAAAAAGATCCACTCACACCCGGCCAACAGATATATATATATATAATTTTTTTGCATTGTTTAAAATCCAGCATTTTCACATGCTTAACCTTGTTGATTTGTTTTTTTAAGCGCTTTTATTGGAAATTCTCTTTAAAGCGAATGAAACAGATACGGCACGTCTGAATCCTGCTAATGTTGATGTACGACGGAATGTGGGATTTGACAGATGCTTGTTGTGCTCACGGACGCCGCACACGTCTAATGAAAGTAAACACAGCAGAAATGAAGATCCGAGAAGCGAGGACAACATTATCTGTCATGTCAACAAAAATGAATTCAAGAGAATTTGCTCTTTGTCTTCATTTATTTACACAACATTTCAACGGTTTTCTTTTCTTGTTTTAGTCGTTCAGGAATTCGGCAGCACTCGCTTTGAATAATGGGATTGTATTATTTTTGCTTCCTGTGATCTCACGAGAATTTGCAACTATTTTTCAAGGTGGCTAATTTAAATAGAGATTGTACGGAAATGAACTATTATTAGAAGATAACACAATACTGAAGCCCTGCGTTCAAGCAGATCGTACTAAAACATACATATAGAAAGTACACAATTACACAAATCAGCCATCGTGTTATTAAGTTATCAATTGCTCTATTTACAATTTTTTCATAGGAAGGAACGCAGATGCCACTTTCCATCGTTTGTTGTGTTTTCAAAGGCCTGTGACATTATTTTGATATCACATTCAGATTTATGTGCTTTGGAAACATTCCCTTTATACATATTCAACCCAAAACCAGATTTCTTCTCTTTGTATTGATAGTACAGTTGAAACAGAAAGGAAGCGATGGGGAGGAAAGTGGACAAGAGGATTGAGAAAGAACCACGAACTGGGACTCGAACTCACATTGCCTAAAGCACAGTTGCGCTATACTTCTGGAGCTCTGCCCACCGGCAAAACGTGAAGATTTCTTTTGTCGAAAAGCAAGAAAACAGAGTTCCTCAAAAAGTTTAGAAATCTAAAATTCACAGATGTATAGAAATGTACGTAGTGTACAAACTAACCATCAACATTCATGCACACATACAAGCACGCACACCTTTGTAATAACAGAGCTGAACAGATGCTCGGCTTGTCTGGCCAAAATTCTAGCTATTGAAGTTTGATCAATAGTGACAGGAGTCCCACGCTGGCCTTCTCACCTGCAGCACACATTCACTGTGTGTGTGTTTGTGTAACACTGCAGAACGCCTTTGTTGTGTGTTTGAGTGCATCAGCGGAAATCTAGAGACATGTGCCTACATAGTGAGCTACTCTTAAGGAAATCATACAAACATACAGAAGCATGGGATTGAAACCATGTTTGCTCCGGTCTCAAGTTAAATTTGTGACATTTTCACAAACTGTGATCTATTAATTCATGTTCGTGACACGAATTTCCCCCTTTTTCCGTGGCAGACAGAACGACTTTCAGTCCAACGTATTTTAATCTTTCAAGTGTATAAATATATATCAACGCAATCTGATGGGAATTCAAACCTATTTTACAACGTTGCTCATTAGTGTGAATTCCTATTTCCTACGATCTCTATAATATGTTTGAAATGATTTGACTTTGTCCCTGTGATGTTAGGTTAAGGGGCAGGGTTAGGGCAGACATTTATCATTGCTTTGGCACACCGTGAATTGAGGATTAGAGATGAGGTTAGGTGTTGCTTGCCACCAACTTAAATATGTACGACTTCTTTTGATATCAGGTTATAAATATATAAATGTGCATATGGTCTGTGAATTAAAAATCTGAAAAAACTGCTGCAAAGTGATTGAAAATAGGTTGTGCTGACTGATATGAAAAAAGTGGGAAATTCACGTCCTTGAACACGAATCACAAACCCTGAGGAAACTCCTGCGGCTTTATCAAAGCTCCAGAGACTCGGTTAGCTTACATTTAAAGATCATCCTTGATGCTTCCTGGAAGAAATGAAAATACACACACGTGAAGGAGTTGACGTGAGTATGAATAAAAAATGAAGGTGCATTGCTCAAATTTGGTCATGGAAAATTGCATGAAGAATACAGAATTGATGAAAGAAGTTGATGTTTAAGATGATGTTTCAGTCATCTTGAAGTCTCTTGCTTCTTTCTTTTGGCTTTGAGATGTTACACCAGATTCAGACTTTTCAGAGATTATACAGTTAGTCATGTTCTGGGTGAAGCATCATGTGAAATATAACCAGTGTTGCAAACTTTACTTGTTTTGACGTCGCTCCTCAATCTGCACATGAGGCATTTTGATATTTCTAACAAGAAGCGTCCTCAAGTTTAACATCATTTTCTCCTTTATTTCTCTCGCCGCGTCCAGATGTGCACCTCTGCTTGGTGTTACCAAACGCGTTCCTTGGCAAATGGCTTCACAGTGAGAAATAAATGTTAGGGTTTGAAATACACATCGCAGCCACGGTGGCACACTAGAGGAAATTGCAAAGATTCATGCGTGGTGCAGATCAAAGCGCCGAGTCTTCTTCTGCCCTGGATTGAGACCGTTCGTCTCTGTGGAGCGCCGCTCACCAACAACATCAAAGAGCAGATGTTCTTCAGGGAAATCCGTCGCCTTCCAGCGCCAGGACTGGCAAAAGCTGAAATAAATAAATACAGAAATGTAAACATAACGAAATCCTTTTCCGACTGCGTAACACGTTCTCTAATATTCACCGGACTCGTGGCCAACGGCTCTTTAGAGAAAAGGGTTGAAAAATAAATCTAAAGCTTTTATCTCCTCGACACAAAGATTAAAGTGAATGTGTTTTTAGCTGCTGGAGATGAACTCACAGACGGCCATCAAGTGCTTGCATATACAGCAGCAAACTTTGGCCTTTCTATTATCATGTGAGGTCAAAGATAAGATGAGATCTCTTTAACATCTTACATACGTCTTCCAGACATCAATGAGATAAACAGAGAGCAAAGAAAACTGATATTTCTCCCAAGAACCCCCTAAATGTGTCAAATCATGTTTCTCTCAGACTTCATCTTGTAATGTTTGATGCTTGTCAAGCGCTGAGCCGTATCCTTGTGTCTTTATACGCTGACCCTATTATATCACACACATCACCCTGTGTTCTCAATCTTTCACCACAGCGGCTCACATCTCTCGTCTTGTTGTGATTATTTCTCCTGTCTGTTCTCTTTCAGTCTCGAAGTCTGATCAATCCACACTCTGAATCGTCGGTGGTTTTCACTTTCAACATAAAAATCAGATATGCATACGAGCTTTGTTTGGTCAAGAATCGCACATATAGATAGAAAGCGACCAGCGGATGGTAATGGACGAGTGTCAAAAGCTAAGTGTGGATTTTTTCTTCAGATTTTTTGTTCCATTATTTTTATTAGAATATTGTTCTCAAAATTACAAAACATTAACATTTAAATATTATCACTTAAAAATGACCGTAGTATACTATAGTAAACTGTAGTAAATGTGTAAACACATTACAGTAACTTTTCTATAGTAAATATTACAGTATAGTGTTTACTACAGTGTATCCATTTATTATAGTTAATGCAAGAATACAATACTGTACATATATAATATACTGCTGTATGCTAAAATTTTCTGCAGTTTACTATAATAATAATAATAATAATAATTAATTTATATTACAGTATTTCTCACAGTTTATAATTTAATAGCTACACTATTAGCTACATATACTATATAACATTAGTTTAATTACTATAATATAATATAGTGTACTATAATTTTGCTATTCTGCAGTTCACTGTAGTAAATACTAAACAGTGCAGTATGTATAATACTGTGTATAGTAAATATAATATTGTAATTTTTCATTTTGGAATATTTGAGTTCACGCGATTTATGTGAATCTTTTCTTTAACCTCTCCTGACAGATAAAAAAAGATCCAAGCACAGAAATACTCACTTTATCTTTTCCAATTTACCTTTGGTTGGGTCTAAATTTCAAAGATGCAATTTTGGATTTCACGTGTTGACCTTCTAAATATCTTATTAATAAAGTTTAACTACACTCCAGCAGTTTGATGAGAAATAAATCTGATGGTTGGAGTCAATTAGAAACACATCAGACGTGTTAAACTCTCATACGCTTCTTGCAGAGTCGCCATGGAAACGAGAAATTGTAAATTACGAATGTTATCTGTCGCATACCGTACAGTAAGGATGTTAAAGTCGAGTGCTTCTTTTCACGACATCACAACTGACACAGCGATGCATCAATTATATTTAATTTGATATGTTACGAGTGATTTATAGCGGTGAGCGACGGAAGCGAAAACCCACATGACTTTCTTCCTTATGTGGAAGATTTCTTATGTTTATCTTCACAAGAGAAGATAAGGATGAGAAAATAATGAAGAGATGAGATCTTTTTAACGTCTCAATTATTTCTCCTCGACATCAATGAGATTAAATGGAGAACAAATGGAAACCTTCCTGCATCTCTCACAGATGTCTCTATTGATCACATGGTCCTATTGATGCTGTGAGAATACTTGCGCAGTCTAACTGTTGGGCTGTTTGTATTCCGGGTGACAGAATACTGCTGTCTGTGATGAGATTTCATTAAAGTAAGTACAGAAGAGCAGTCACTGAGGTGCTGATGTCAGAGGGACATTACTCAACGTAATGACCCTGAAGTAATGTTATTGAAGTAGGCCAGACTACAGGCCTGTCCACAGAATGATAGAAAGCCCAATAATGTGCTTAGTGTCCTGCAACCGAATGACCGAACCGCTCGCACTGAGACTTTAAAATGAACTCATTTAGAAACTAACCTTCCTCTAGGAATCACTGTATAAACACACAGCATCACATACTGGACAAATAGAGAGTCGAAGGAAACTTTTGCATAAGAGGTTGTACACACCGGGACGGTAATCGCAGAGCATTTATCAAGACGTTTTTCAACGCTCAAGCGATTTTCACTGCCGATGAACCGAGTGAACATGCAAATTCACTCCCAGACAAAGGCGCTTAATGGAAAAAGGAAACACCCCGGTACACAAGGTGGCGCTGCGCAATTTTATGCTGACATTCGCAATTTTATGCCGACACTCGCTTGCCACACTTAAAGGTGCAGTTTGTAAAAAAACACCGCTAGGGGGCACACAATCAAAACAACCTTGGCGTAGCTTGATGGCGCTGTGAAGGAGTGTGGAATGATGGGATCTGTTTTTTTCAACTCCACCACTGATGGCCATCAATCAGAAAGGAAAGGAAAGAGAAATCATGTTAGTAGATGAGGTAAGGTTTTATAATTGTTTTAAATAATTGAATAAATAAGGGACTGCTCGAAACAAGTTAGACGCTAGACACTACTTGACACTACTTCCGTATTTGTATACGACACTGTTGTCATGCGGTTTCTACGTCAATAAAGGCGGTAACAAAGGGTAATGTGGATATGACGCCATTGACAGGCGATTGCACAGCCCAAATCACTGTTTAGAATGACGATTTTCTCAAGATTTACAAGTAGTTGGAAATATTTTAGCTATTATAAGAACTTAGCTAAACAAAATATATAACGATAGCTTAGTTGTTTTGGGATATTTGACTGCAAAATTTTTACTGCACCTTTAAGAAGAATTCATCTTACAGACCGCTTTGTGCTTGAGCACCACCAAGTAGAGTTTTACTATAACTTCAGCAGCTCCAGTCCCGGTGTGGACAGGTCATCTCAGATATTTCTCATGAGAAAAAGAATCAGAAATGTCAGAAATGTCTCCATTAGAGTTTCAGAAGAGATCTCAACAATGCTGAGCTTTGCAATTTTCAATATTATAGAAGATCTCAATGTGAACACAAACATTTCTCATCACATTTACTCAAATCCACATTATTTTACCTTTGCAATCATTCGTACTCTTCACGGACTTGAACAATTACAGTCTCACCAGGAGGAGAGAGGGAGAGGGAGAGAGAGAGGAAGAGAGGGAGAGAGAGAGAGAGAGAGAGGAAGAGAGGGAGATAGAGACAGAGAGAGAGAGAGAGAGAGAGAGAGAGAGAGTGAGAGAGACAGAGAGAGAGAGAGAGAGAGACAGAGAGAAAGAGAGAGAGAGAGAGAGAGACAGAGAGAGAGAGACAGAGAGAGAGAGAGAGAGAGAGAGAGAGTGAGAGAGACAGAGAGAGACAGAGAGACAGAGAGAGACAGAGAGAGAGAGAGAGAGTCAGAGAGAAAGAGAGAGAGAGAGAGAGAGAGAGAGAGAGAGAGAGAGAGAGAGAGAGAGAGAGAGAGAGAGAGTTGTCATGTGTGTTTGTGTGAGAGCAGGTCTCAGAACCGCTCCATTGATTTGTTGCAGTGTTTGCTGGCAGCTGGAATAATGAAAACTCCTGAGATATAAGAAATAGGGCCAAAAGAAACGATCCGTTAACTAAACGCAGTGACAGACCCTGTGCATCCTGGGACACAATAAAATCATTCAATCTACTGACCGTCTGCGCTCCTCTCCTGTAAAATCCAATACTGTAAACTCATCACATTCACAACAGTCACGTGAAGACTCTAACCGAGGTGACCTGTGACGTCATGACCGAAAATATTAATGCTTTTATAATGTATCGCAGAGATGAAACTGAATGTGACATTACTGTAAAGGTCCGGTGTATGACATTTGGCGGTATCCAGTGGTGAGGTTGTGAATTTCAACCGACAGCTCACTCCAGGCTGATACGGGACTAAGATGTCATCACGTTTTCGCTTCTTTCCCAAAGGAGATTATGTATTTACGAAACTAAACGCGCTCTGTGCAGTTTGTCCTTTTAGGGCTACTGTAGAAACAACATGGCGAATTCCATGTGAGGGGACCCACGGTGTATGTAGAAAGAAATCGCTCATTCTGAGGTAATAAAAACATAATACTTTATTATGTAAGGGGTTTATACACCTCTGATGACATTGTTATGTATATTATAATGCATTTCTGTAAAAAAGTCCTCCGAAAAATTACACACTGCACCTTTAAGTAATGTTTGTTATTAATGATGATTCTGTATTTTTTATTAATAAATGACAAACAAGAAATTCATTACTGGCACTTTAAAAACATTGAAAACAGACGTCCGCCTTTTATAAAATTTGACCATTACTTAGCTCCGGTGGCATCATGGGATAGACAAGTGTCCATCTGATCCACACTCACAAATCTCAGCGGAAGTAGTAGACCATCCGCGTATTTCTTGCCTTCTGTTTTTTGCATACTAAGGGTTCTGACATACTATACATGATTCATAGTCATTGTCACCAACTATGTAGTATGAAAAAACACAGCCAGTGTGTAAAGCCTATAATCTTTAGCCAAAATGCGTAACAGCTAATACTAACACCCTGGCTTCAGCGGAACGCTGGAAAGGAGACCAGAAGCTAGTTTTTTTAATGGATGTCAATGGGTTTTGTTAAGCGTTGTTAAGTGTTACAGACCCTTCAATCTCCCTATAGTAAGAGTATCTCTGGTGTTATCAAAAAAGAAAAGGACGGTCAACGAATCTGTCGGGACGAATTCCGTTTATATTGACTGTTTTGAAAAAAATGATTTTATTTGGCAAAAAACTAGAAGGAAGACTTTTGTTTGTTTGTGGGTGGTTTTGTTTCAGTGCTGTTATACCTCATCCATTAGCTTCTGAGAGACATTCCCTCGCCGAGCATCACTGCAAACACCATTTCAGATGAAAATAAACAAATACTCACTGAGAGAAATTGTTTATAATCTGAGGTTATACATCAACTTTATGTGGACAATGAACCATTTCTGCATCAGTTATGAGCAAATATCTTTGTTTTTTCCGACCAAACACGACTGTATATTTCGAGTTTTGTCTCTTTTGCAAAACGCAGGGATGTGCTTGTGGCGAAACAGGAACATGAGACCGAATTGAGGTTTGGTGGAATCTGCACTATTCCATCAACACAAACCTGGAGAATCACGAAGGCAAAATCAATGGAGCCCAATGGGCGCGGACGCTCCATCTCCAAAGCTGCTTCACTGCGACTGCGGTGTTTTGTCCTTCTATTGATCAGAGTAATGACATCTTTAATTCTGTGACTTCAAAAAAATGACAGAAATCCTCTGTATGCAGCTCTCGCTCGAGCCCAATAAAGCGATTACTGTTCAATGTCCACAGGAGAAACAAAACAGAAACGGAAGAAAACCGCCGGCTCTCGTTTCCCTGTGAGAGCTCATGAGTTTTATTGAATGCAGCGAGACGGAATCTCCCATGAAGAAGAAAGGAAAGAAACATTTGGGTGTCCTTCTGTGCGCACCCTTGCCCATCAAGTTCCCTTAGAAGTCATCATGAAAGTCAATTGTCACTTGTTTCTGCTTTTATTCTCAATTTGTTAGAAAAATGAGAGTTGAGCTTCAATGAAACACAACGATGCCACTCTCACTCATTCGCCGTGAGACTCCCGCTCTTTACTATTTTCTCAAGCTCTCACGCCACACATCCATTTTCTCACGCAGGGTCACACCCGCCATTTTTTTCTATGGTGTCTAATAACAAATTTAAATAAATTTTTGGTGCTAAAACTTTTGTACATTCATTAAACATCCAATATTTTAAAACTTTTTAACATTTAACATTTTCCACTGATCGCCGTTTTAGATGCAAAATATGTCATTTATGTGATTATCGCAATTTAAAGTGTGACAAGACAAGAGCCATTTTCAGATTTTTATTAGGGACAATATTATGAATCAATATCTGCATATTGTTAATATACAAAATGTTTACCAAGTAAATTCACTTCAATAAATTATTCACAGACCTTCACTAAAACATAGGAATGATTGTGGCGAGCCTGAAAAAGTTAAAACGTATTTGCAAATGCATTATTTAACAATAAATTCTGATAGACAACTTTTTCTTTATTTACTAGTGTCTTCATTCCTTAGTTTTTTCTATCTCCCGAGTCCCAAGTGTCTACAACCTTTATAAGAAGTCCACGTCTGGTCTGTGTAGCAGTCGATGATGCTGTATGAACGTCTCCACGAGTCCACAGTGATGGTCCAGGTGCTGATGTCCGTCTGTTGTTGTGGACGAACAAGATGAAACAGTTGTGTGGGTGGAGCAGATGGTCTTATGCATAGTAATCAGTGAACTTATTAGTGAATTTTGACTTTAAAAAGCATTGCACAACTAGTGCAACATATTGGTTCATATAGACTGAAAGACAATCTCATGACAATTCGTAGTTTTGAGATGGCTAAATCGTAGCTTTATTTTTGCAATAAAGTAATCGTTTGCATTTATGATTCTTATTATATACATTTATACAAATGTCTCACTTCGTAAGAAGGTTACAAATGACTGAAACCATCCTCATATAACTGACAACCGCAAAAACATTTTTATAATGAGTGAATATAATTATATTAACTGCAAAACCAACTTTTCCTGACTTACATTTTATTAAAAAGTGATTAATTACCATTGCGTAACATTTCATCACAAATGAAAGACATCGAAATGAAGTAAATATCATTCTAAACGTTCTCTCTGAGGTTGAAAAATGAAGACTAATATTCATCACATCTCACTCCATGAAAAGTGTTTTCTTCATTTTCGACAATTAGGTCTCTTCACATCCCCAAAGAGGCCAATTAATTCTGCATTAATCATACGAGTGAATGTGAACGCTGGAGTCAGAACTGTGCCTCCATTTTTAGCCTCGCAATTCTCACTCATAACATCTCATCACGCCGGTCATTACTGGATCTGCATGTCTGAAGTGTTTCATTCCGCCTCTCGGGCAGCGTGTGGGTTCTGTTTAACAAAAATGAAGTTTTATTTTCGTCGAAAGTGGTAACCATGTTTGCTTGATTACTATTTAGATAACCACAGTTAAACTATGGTAAAACCATGAGAAATTTGTGGTTACCATACTATAGTTACAATGTGTTTGTTTTTATTTTCGAAAGGGGTCGGTCCGTTTTTGTTGGGATGCTCTGGGTTTTGTTTCTGTTCAAATCTCTTTCTTACTCTTCATATTTCTGAACCTTTTGTGAAACAGAAAGGTTCTTAGGTTGTTAAAGGTTCTTTATGGAACCAAAAAAGGTTCTTCTTTGGCATCAAAGAACCTTTTGAAGCACCTTTATTTTGAAGAGTATAATCCTAGTTTTGACTTCTTGAAATGTAACTTCGGTCATCATTTGCTCACCCTTTTGTGATTTCAAACCTTTCTTCTGCAGAACACAAAAGAAGATATTTTGAGGAATGTTGACAACGGAGGTACCCATTGACTTGCATTGGTTTTGTGTCCATACAATGTTTGGTTACCAACGTTCTTCGAAACATCTTCTTTTGCGTTCTGTCACAAGTCATACAGGTTTGAAATTACATGAGGGTGAATAAATGATTGCAGAATAAACATTTTTGGGTATCACTTTAATTTTGCACTCTTTTAGACATGCGGGTCCATTATTGCATCATCAAATCTAAAAGTTGTACACTACACTAGACATACAGTTAGAAAGCGTGGAACCTTGACTTTCTTAACAGTCCCATCGATTTTGTAAATATGTTACACAAAATAACATAGAAGGTCTGAATTCATCTTTACACAACCATCGCCTCCGAAAATAACACGAATAATATTCGAAAATGCTCACCAATCTAACACTCTAGGATAATTTAACATACAAGAATGGTCCAACTGTTACAATTTTACCAGTCAGGTAAAAAATGGGAAATATGCTCCAGAGCTGAGGAGCCTCAAGGGATACTTTGCCCAAAAATGAAAAAGTTGTTCAAAATCTGTAAAAATGTCTTTGTTCTGATGAACACAGAGAAAGATATTTGGAAGAATGCTTATAACCAGACAATTTTGGCCCCCATTGACCCACAAAGTAGGAAAAAATACAATGACAGTCAAAAGTGCCTCAGAACTGCTTACTGTCCTGCATTCTTCAAAATATCTTCTGTCCAACGAAACAATCTTTCCTACTATGGGAGTCAGTGGGGGGCAACATCTGTCAACATCTTTTTTTTTTTTGGTGAAGTATCCCTTTAATTTCATCTTTTAGAAGATAACAACTGCATTTTTAAAGCCAGCGGGTTGAACCCTGAAGCTCTTGAAGTTCAAGGCTCATGTGATTGATGGACTATCTTTAGCATCTTCACTGTCTAAATGGACCAATGGACCAGACTCCGTCCAAACTGCACACGAGCACATTAAGAAGAAACAAAATGTAAATTGGATGTTTGCCAGAGTACAGCGACTTTAGTTCAGACTCTCACAAAGCGACACTCTCATTTAATGCAGATTTTCCACTTCCACACACACAAAGCATTACCTACATCATTCATTTGATTTCTGAATAATTAATTTACACATTCACACACTCATCATGCAGAGCGAATGAGTTATTATGAATTAGACCTTTTGTGTTGAACTTGTTAACTTTATAGATTATTCTCACTTCATTTACTAGCACCAATCTTATCATAGTTTTTTTTTTAGTATTCGCATGATATTTGTGTCATCACACATAAAATTCTCAAAGGGACCCACAAGTTCACCTAAATCAACTTATTGTTCTGTAAATAGGTTCGGAAGCATCCGCTTAATGCCCATAAACGCTGTATAAAATAAACATTATGATTATTTTTGCAGTTTTATCGTAATGAAGCTAAAATTAGGTGGTCATATTTAAATTGGTGCAAACTCTCAAAACTCACAAGCTAAAAAGCGTAAACTCACCATTAAATAAGTGTCTCGGTTCACGGTTGCCAGATTGGTGTATTATCATCCATGCCAAACCATGTACTGTTGACCCGTTAAATCCCAATTGGAGGGATTACACAACATATCTGAAGTGTCACCAGGTCCCGGGTGAAGGGACTGACTGATCCTCTCCTCACGTTCTTCACGAACAGTGAGGTTTTAACAGCTGGAAGCTGCTGGTTAATCCATTTACTGCCCTTTCCAAAGTGAGTCTCTGAAGACGGGGGATTGTCTTGGCTGCCTTCCGAAGTTTTCATCCAACAACACCAGCGTATTGAAGTGTGTTGTTGGATATAAAAAAACATTCGAGAAGTTTAAGAGAGAGTTCACCCAAAAATAAATGGTGTCATTATTTATTCACCCTCACGTGCTCGGGTAAACACAAAAGAAGATATTTTAAGAAACGTCTCTGTAGTTTTATGTCCATTTAAAGGAGATCAATGTTTGGTTATCAACGTTTTTCAGAAAAATATTCTTTTGCGTTCTGTATGAGAAGAAAAGTCATATTTGAAATTAGACGTGGGTGAGTAAATGATGATAGAACTCTAAGCAGAGAAGTATAATTGGATCCTCATCTTTTTTGTGACCTTTAATTTTTCTTCAGTAGATGTGCAACAGTGAGAAATCTTTCTAAAGGTAAGTTTATTTTTGTTTTTCTCAAGAAATCATTATTCTTTTGTATAATCTGGAAAGGCTGTTGAGCAATTCTCTGGAAACCGTTAAGAGTCTTGAAGCTCTCGACTACATTATAATATTATTTATAAACTTGAACCTTCCGCAAGTTTTATTTTTTCATCCATGTGTTGTTGACATGTGCAATCAGACACATCTAGATCAAAGAAGCAATTCATTCACAGGTCAATGATGATGGTGGTAAGGTAACCATGGTAACGAGGAGTCGAAGTTCACTTTACATGTGGTTACTATGAACGCACAAGCGCTGCGCTGTCTGCAGAAAATATAAATCTTAATTTAAAATACATCATCTCGTCTTTACTGCTCATCTTCATATATTTGTGCATTTTTTTGCATATTTATACATCTCCATCTTTTAAAGATCCTTTAAGCTTCTTTTTTGCCAGCCATTGTCCAGGTACTGTATAGTAATAAAGCAAAGCCTGATTTTTCTTTAAAACCATATAAATCAAATTATTAAAGGATCGAACGATAAACCGGGTTTATTACAATCGGATAATAAAATGTATAGAATTATTATTATACGTATCATTTAAGAGGAATGTGTGTGTTTAAAAAAATAAGGGCAAGAACAAAGAATAGTTGTACAACTGTTGAAGGAGTAAACGCTTGAACAAAAATAATGTAAGTCACTCTGTTAATTTATAGATTATGATAAACAATTGTATGATTTAATGAGTATGCATTGTATGTATTAATATTATGGTTGAATTAATATCTTGAATGTTTATTTTGAAACTATGTGTGTTTGGAATATTTGCCTATTTTGGGGTTGGGAATTGTTTTTGGATCTATATTGTTTTTTTTGTAATACTGATAAGTGAAGTAGATCACTTATCGGATAATCATGCATAAAGGGCTTAGTAAGAAAGGCTTACACCTTTTAATATATATTTGTTTTGTTGTGGAAAGTTGTTTGTGAGAACCTAATTAAATAAAAATATAATTGTTTGACAAAAAATACTCTTACATACATTTACTATAGTAAACTGTAGTGTACTGTGGTAAATTTTATTATAATATACTTTTTGTATTATAATAGCCTACAAGTATATTCTGTAGTGTACTTTAATATTCATACTAATTTGACAGATGCTTTCTCATTTGAAAGTTGTTTTAGATAAAAGCGTCTGCTTAATGACTAAATGTACATGTAATATTTACTACAGTAAGGTTGAAAGACACCCTTTCTAGTATCTAGGAAATTTACAATACAACAGTGAAAACTATTTGACAGTATTTCTCACGTGGTTTGCCTTGTTGTTTTTAAAATCTCTATGTTTAAATATATTTATGAGAAAACACATATATATGCCTGTGACATAGGGAAAGGTTTCCCATAATGCATCTCTAAAAGTTTTTATGTCTCCGATTCACCTTCAGATGCTTTTGCGATTCAAGGAACAATTAGGAGGTAATTGCAGTACGTTTAGGATATTGATTGTTTGAAATCAGCCTGAAGGGTTTTCTATCACCAATGCTGTGCAGTTTAATAAAGATCTAATAGACACATTCACGCCGAACGACCTGAAACTGCTGCAAAAACAGATGAAAACACACTGAAAAACAGCTTTTAAACAACATAGAGGATTTCAACCGTCTGAGAAGCTAAATGAATCACACTTTCACACAGATACATTTCTATTTCGATTACCACAGTGTATAGCAAACACACTGAGCACTGTGTGGTCATTAAATCACAACTTCCATCTCTTTAATATCTCAACCGCAAACTGAGAAACGTTGATTGAATCCAATATTTGACCACGCTAATCTCACGTATCTCTAAACAACGTCTCAAAGAGTCCTTTGACTTAAATACAGTATATTTAAAAAACCTTATAAATAAAATGAAATCATAAAAAAGGAGTCGACACAGTCAAATAAAGGGAGAATTTCTTACAAGCGGCGTCTCACAGCAGGACACATTTATTTACAGGTGTAAATTACAGCGTTCCAGTGGTTAAGTCAGATTTCTGCTGTTTCCTGTAAACAAAAAACCTGTGATACACACAAGATCAAAGTCCTAACATCAAAATAACGGAATCACAGGAGAGATGACAGATGCATAGAACACTTGAACAGAAATTCACAGGAATTGTGTGTGTGTGTCAGATACAGTACTGTAAATATGGATATAAAAGAAAGACTATTTTTAATGTTCAGAAAAATAATAAATATGAAATAACCTGATGTTCCTGTGTAGCTCAGTTGGTGGGGCAATGCAGGAAAAATATTAATAACGCTGCATAAAAAGATTCTGCAGAATGCATTAATGTAAAAAAATGAACAGAGCCTTTAAATAAATATCAATGTTGAGGGTTGAGAAATACATTTATTCTACTTCCCCAAAATACCATATTTCCAACATGCCATTAAATTGTATTTTGCATTGTTTCTAGAAATAATTGTTTTATTTTTATAAATAACAGCTTATTTGTGACACGAATCAGTCTCTCTAAAAATGTTGTTTCGGTAGATTAAAGAGCTACAGTCAGAAACTTTTGCCTCTTTATCGCCATCTCTGATTGAAATGTGAATTGCATAAATTATGAGCTAAAATCAAATGACGACGAAGTGACATTTTACTGCAAAATCTGACCAAACAGCTCAAATTATTATTAGAAGCTTATCGTTGTGAATCACGGTACGGTAAGGAGACAGTTTGCGACACATATTTTTATGCACTTGCTTGATTTTTTTGAACAAAATGTTACAGATTTACAGCTTTAACTGAAAACAATGAACACACGAGATTTCACGTTAAAGTTCACCGATCGACAAAAGCGTTCAAAAAAGTGTGCAAAGTGACGTGATGTGGTGACTTCGAATCAAAAAGTTCGGATTATGTCCGATATTACTAACGTCCGTGAGAAACCACAAGACTCATATAAATAAAACGCTTTGAGTGAATGTTGATTAATACGTGAGTACTACACGTTCCATCTCGTCCAAATAATTTTAAATCAAAACAAAATTTCTTGGAACAAAGATGAAGGAATTCTGATTTGACAACAATCGTAAGCGAGTAATGATTCGGATTTGCTAGATAACGCTCTGCTGCATATTTCACTTAATAACTTAATCATATGGAATACTTACAGAAAAGAGTCAACTGCAACGTTATTCTTCGTTTTCTGGGAACACTTACAGTAAGACTACGGCATACTCATGTACTGTATGTACACATAGGTCTGAACTATAGTAAAATATATCAAATATAATAACTCAAGTGGTTCAACACTCACCAGAAACATACTGTACATGTGTCATATGGTGTGACTTAGCAGAGAAGAAAAAAACAAACTGTCAATAATATTTTATTTTATTCATATTTATATTATTTATAATCAGATTTATCTTATTTGTTAGTTTTTTGTGTGTGAATTTACAGTTTATTTGTCAACCGCCCACATGTTTGAGTGTACAACGTGTGTTTCATGTGACGGCAACGTATCACACGCAAGATCCACTGGAGGCTGTTCATTCATCAATTTTACAATTTACGATCGTAAAATTACTCGGTTTCTCTTTCACTGATGAAATATTGTTGCGCCAGAGAACCAGTTTGAGAAGAATCTTGCTGCGAAGTTTACGTGTTTAGTTTCATGCATAACATCAGTCTATCGTCCCCTAGAGTCCCTAAAGCACTTTGCATTTAGTTGTCCAAACATTCATGTCTCTATACGTGTAAAGTACAGTATATTTCTGGCCACACACACACACACTTCATCTGGCGTCATGGCAGTTTAAGAAGAACTGTTAAGTCACTAAAGTTTTGCCAGGATTTTGAATCGAGTTTCGTCAACGTTACAGACGTTACAAACGTTTGATGAAACCTTCAGACCGATGTGACGGTCAGCAGTCGAAGTGAATATAAGACGACACGTCTCTCAGAGGAGACCAGAATAAAGGCAGGCTGTGAATTCAAACCATTGGCTCATTTTTAAGGGACGCTGCGCTGAATTCTCCACGGATTTCACAGAAACACTCGAACAGATGAAGTCTTCAAACGTATAGATGAAGATGGCCTGAAATAATCAAGACTATATAAGACGACACAGATGTCTCAGCGGACTCGACTCTCACTCCACATGCCTGGAAAAGAGAAGTAAAATCTGCACGTTTCGGCGCTAGTCCTCCGTTTCGTGTGTTCAGGACGCTACCAAAACACAAAAAGGCCCAAGACGGAAACGGCAACCGAATGTGCAAGAGCCTCCAATAGAAAGACCATCATAGATTTATCACAAAAAACTGAACTGTCTCTCTGTATGTATTTTAACATATTTACACGCCCGTCAATCTGAAGATTTCCATCATCTTTTCTTTTTTTATATATATATATATATTGTGTATATTTATATATATTCTCGTTTGGTCTCAGTTCAGGTGGGCTGGGAATGTCTCTTCCATTACGCTTGACCGTCGTCCTGTTTCATGTGAAGACTGTGGTCGCCGTGCACTTTGATCTCGATTAAGTCCGGCTTTAGCACGTCTTTGCCATTTTCTTCCTTTAGGGGGAGTTTCCTGCAATTACAGAAGTGAAGAGATTATGTTAAGAGACGATTAATAAACGTGTTCAGCGACGGCTGTGAGAATGTTCGGCAACAATGAGGAGGAGTCTGGCATATTATTGGCATGCAATTGTGTTCAATTATACACAACAATATAACACAAAAATTGCACATTTAAGTGATAATCTCACAGCAATTTGTAGCTATTTTATGAGGTGGCTAATTTGTATGAATTTCTAAAGTAGCATTCGTACATTTGAGTACGAATTGCGCCAGTGATTTTTTTCTAATAATCGAAAGTTTTGTTTGATTTACTTCGTTCAAATTCATATAAATGAACCACCTCACAAACTAGTCACAAATTCCCATGAGTTTCGACTGTTACAACCCAACTGACTGACCGATAAATTAGATTAATAAGTAAATAAAGAAACTCCACACACCATCGTTGTTACAATGGTTACTAAACCACAAAACAACAAACCATAAAAGTTTGCGAAGACAACCTTTGATGATTGTTTGACATAGCTTTGTCACATTGTTTAAAAAAACTTGAGTTTATACTATAAATATAGAATATAATGTTCGACCTGTTTACAGATGGTTTCATTGGACGTACACGACTGGCACAAAGTTAACTTCAAGTTTCTGTTGGTTTATAATATAGCAATTGATTTAAATGTTACTAATCATAATATTAATTCGTAGTAATATTCGATCGTATATTAATTGTATTAAATTAAATTAAATTTAAACTACTTAACAGTTATTTATTCTTTTCGAAGGTCTGCCAGAAGTTAAGCTTGCATGGGCCACATAATGTTTGTTTATGTTGTTGCCGCTGAAACCGTCTATATGCGTTCTTAAGCCGGTGGTTGCTTAGGCGTTGCTAGGTGACTGCTACGATGCTTTGGGTGGTACTGTAGCTAAGACGTTACCATGTGGTTGGGTCGTTTCAACCCATGGTTGGGTAAAACAAAACAAACATTGAGTCAAATTTATCTAGAATTTTCCAGTTTGCTACAGCAGGTTAATATAACCCAAACAGTTGCGTTTAGCCCAACCTTAGGTTGAAACACAGCAGCATTTTAAAGAGTGTTATAGGTTTCTAAGTGATTGGAAAGTTTGATGGAAAAATCCAATTATCAATAAAAAAATAATTATGGGAATATCAAGCTGGTTATAAAAGATAAAGTACGATAAGGAATGTAAAGGGTCTAGAAGTTAAAAGTCTGAGGTTCAGTAAGACCCCCCAGTATTCACAATAACATTCAGCTGTCAAGCCAACATGACTATAAAGGAGTTCAGAGGCGCTATATCAAGATCTTACTCGGGTTCGGTCAGTGGAGTTGTCTCACAGGGTTCGAGAACTGGACTGCCGTCCTGCTGATTTGTTATTCTCTCTTCAGATCTCATCTCCACAATGGGCTCCTTCGACCCATCTCCCCTACTCACACAAACACACATGCAGCGTGCATCACACACACATATGCACACAATAACACAAGTACATATGATCGCAATGGCATATTACCAAAAGCATAAAAGTTTTCTGGTTTTGGCCGAAATTCCCCCAGTTTAAGACCCAAGACATAATTTACCTTCATCTCAGGTCTGTGAATACATAATAATCTGAAATCCAATGACTCCAGACTAAATGCTTTTGTAATGCAAAATAAATTCCGGCGTTGTGAATCTCACGAGGTCTCTAATGCTAAAGCACAATGGACCGTCTGTCAAATCATTCACTGAAGCCACCGCACAGAACATTAGAAAATGAACTGATTACTGGATCTCTGTATCTGAATATTAATATAAAGTTTAACACTGATGAGAATACAATGTGAATCATCGTCTGCAAGTTCAGATATCATTCAGTAAATTCATGTCCTCATTACCAGTTCAGGATCATTTCCAATGAATGATCAATATTCAGGAGATAAAAATCACGGCTATACTGATAGTTTAACCCGGTCTCACTCCCGACTCGTAACATATTGATGCTCGGTCAAAGCCCATCTGTGTTGTTTATCGACGCGCGGGGAACTGCATTGCTGTTCGTTAGATGCAATTCTAAGAATTTCATAATTATTTAGGGATTTAATATTTTTGAGCACCTACACCCCACCATAAACCTAACCACTTCTCAACCATATAAAACACAACACGTGAATAAAAGTACAGTCAGAGGTATTTATTGCACACACTGACAAAAAGCTGTGTATAAGTATTACAAACAACTTGTGTGGCAGACCTTTTTGCACCGAAGCCGTGCCGTAGTTTTATATAAAGATGCATTGTCTGTCTGCACGCAGTTCATTACTTACGAAGCCAATACCGTTTCACATTCAAAGACAACCAAATCACGCGACCGATCACGAGACACGGGAGAGCCAACGGCGTTGAAGATGACGTAAGTCCTCTCCTGACGGCAAGTTCTGAACGTGTGCTGTTCACCGAATCTGAGATTTACGGCAGGGGGTTATTGTTCTCGCATTTGTTCCTCGTACAAACTGATCGTTTCAAGTTGGTACCATGGAATATTTTTTTTAATGACACTGTGACTACTTGTATCTTGTGTTTTATATTACAGTAAATAGACTGCAATCCTTGCTCAAACTACCTGAACAGCGTCATGTAAATGCAATTATCCTGGCCGTTAAACTTAAATGAAACCGTGACACATCCTCACACTGAAAAAAATAACTTGTAGGATTTACTTACTATCGCAAGTTTTTGCATTCACTTTTGTAAAGTACATTTTTCTCCTGAAACTAAGTAAAACCTACTCAGTTTTTAAGTAAATTTATTTTGAAATCGTGAACAAATCTAACTTAATTCTTTTTACTTTATTTAATAAGTTAGTTATGTAAATCTAAATTGATTATTCTACATAAAAATTACTTAAGATTGATAAGTAAATAAAATGTTATTTTTATGTTCATCTGATTATCATTGTTTTAGTAAATCTAACTCAATTTTTTTAATACAATTTTATTTATATCCAAGTAAAACAATTTCCTCATTTCATTACATTAAAGTCTTATTAATATACTTCCATTGTTGCTGGTAACAAAAACAATAATTGGACTCAACTGTATCAAAAAGTATTTAATAAATGCTTAATAAAATATCATTGCAGCATAACAAATGATATCTTATATACAATGTCATAATGACTGTAAATTTGACATCAAAAAAGAAAGTCAAAGGGTACCCTGTATATTCAAAAGTGACGCAGAGGGGCACTGACCGAGCGTCAATATGTGACGAGTCGAGAGTTAGAATGTGTTGGATAGTTTGCGTCTTTTTGTAACTATTTTATCCTCAAACAGAAGAATTAGCCATAGACCCAGCCAACCGGGGACATTCTCAACAAAAAAAATATATAGTGGGGAAGCCTCTTCTTTTTTTTAGATTTCTGAAAAATTGCCAACCCTTTAATTCAACTTCATTTCTTCTTTAAAAAAAATCTTTAAGACGTTGATCATCTTTGAATACGCTTTGTGAGGATTCTGGAAAAACCCTTATCTGCGCTAAGACATAAACTGAGAGATTAAAACAACATCTTCCATTCCAACACTTGACTGCTCTGCTAAAAAAAACTCTAAAAACCATAATGTCAGACCACTTCACCATTCAAAACCAGCTTCAGACCAGCTAAGACCAGCGAGCTATCCAAGTTTAAATGTGACTAACAGAACAATCCACAAACACAAGACCTCCAAATCTTTCAAACACAGACAGCCGACAGAAACTTCATGCACAGGAAGATGGATGTGAAGTGGCGTGACGTTCATGCGTGACACACGAGAGAATAAACTCACAGGTACGCTGCTTTGCCCTCCTCCAGCTCTTTGCTCTTGCCGCCGGTGGCCGTCTTCTTGCTGCAGAACTTGCGGCTGATGCACATGAGCAGTCCACACTGACGCAGGAAAAAACAGCTGACGTCCACCAACACCAGCAGCAGAAGAACGCCGGTGACGCCCAGACCCACCACGGCACCCAGACCGAGACCACTGAACAGTGAATCTGCTGAGACCAGAGAAAACACAAACACACCGTCAACCGCTGTTATCACATCCCGCACCTATAGATCACCTATAGATAAAAAAAAATCATTTATTTACTCTCATGTGTGTCAACACCTGTACATGACTCTCTGCACAAAAGAGATATTTTGAGAAATGTCTCAGTCGTTTTGTGTTCATACAATGGAAGTCAAAGAGGGTCAATGATGTTGCCAGCATTCTTCAAAATATCTTCTTATGGGCTCTGTGGAATAGATGATGAACGAATTTTCTTTTGAGTTTAGTTGACATGGACTTAAACTCATTCAGGTGTGTAATGATGGAACTTAAACTCTCTGAAAAAGGATGAAGATCAAGGTTCACACACACACACAGAAAGTACCACAGCTGGAGGTCAGAGATGCTGACAGATACCGACACTATCAGCACGTTCAGATGTCAGTTTATCGAGCGTTTACATGCACCAACCCGCAGCGTAAACACAATGTTTTTCTGTAACCAGTTCAATGTCTATGAGAATCTCCTGAAGCTCGGACTGATTAGAGGAAACTGTTCAATATGGGATGCCTGGAGTCAAATGAACATCTGAGGTTTCATTGATTCTGATCAGCACAGAGCAGCAAACACCGAATCAAAGATGAAAACAGAAATTATAAGAACGCGGTTTTGAGTTCAAAGTGTTAACTTTATCAGAAGCAACCTGAAGATTGACCTCATATGACTGGACTGACTCAAAAAGTGTTTTAAAGTCTTTAAACCCATGTCAACTTCACCACATGAAGAATAGATATTATAATCATTTTTTTAAACCTTTACATTTGTACATTTTCACAAAAGAGTTCAGCCAATAAATATATGAATTTTATTTAAACATTTCTTTATGCAAAATGTAAAGAAATTATATAAATTGCTAGTAACGCTACTTAAAACATTGGAAATCCTCATGAAATACTAAAATAAAAAACTAGTTATAGGATCTCAAACAAACTGCTCAAAGCATATGTTATCATTTAGCAAAACTACCCCTCTTTAGGAGTATCTATTCAGAAAACTTTGAAGACTACCTTCATTTAACATTGCTTTAAACATTGCAAAAATACAAAATATACAATATTTATATGAATTTCAACAACATGAACTCATTTCCAACACATTTCTAAAAAAAACATGTCTACATATTTATTATACATTAGGGATGTCAAACGATTAATCAAAATTAATTGCATCTAAAATAAAAGTTAGCATTTATGTTAAATATGTATGTGAACTGTGCATATTATTAATGTAATAATGAACAAATACGGGCATATATTTAATAAAAATAAAATCATTTAAATGTTTATATATTATTTAAATTATTGGTATATATATAAAAATATATATATTTCACTTCTCCAGTGGAAAAAAAAAATTATATTCATCTGTTTCTTAAAAATCTTTTACATTCATAATCTATAAAACTCCTTCAGAAAAGAATAGAAAGTCATACAGGTTTGGAGCGTTATGAGGGAGGCTGAACAATTCCTTCAATTTTTAATAACACAATACTGTAGAAACCCTGCTTGCGAATTACACTCCTAGCAAGAAAAATATTGATATTTTTTCTCTCCGTCTATAGTATGTTAGAGCACATCTGCACCTTTTCTGCAAGACTGTTTCACCAACGCTGTCTGCCAATAAAGCAATAAATGACTCGCAAAACGGCTCTCAGAGGCCACAGCCCATATGAAGCAACGATATGAAACAATATTATACACAACCAAATGACCATATCGCCATATTCATCAGCACTCAGTGTTGTCAAACCTTCTTGGCACTGAGGTGAACGTTTCTTCATGTCAAACCATTGTTTTTATAAACTACAAAGGTTTTTGATAACTAGGTTATAAAAATTAAAACATTTCTGCTAATTGAGATCAGTTTAAGTGAGAGTTTTTGTTCAAACCAAGGCACTAAAAGTATGAACAGGAAATAAATAAATACAACACTTATATTAATTATTTATATTTTTAACTGCTGCTTTGTTCTCTAGACGTGTGATTAAATAATTAAAAAATAAAAAAATAAATAAGACTTAAATGATAATATATAATAATAATATATGATATAATATAATATAATATTACAATAGTATTATATAATATAATAATATATCACATATTTATAATATTTACATTTATATATATGTAATATTTATTGATTAAAAATGTATATTTATTTTATATGTTTATACTCATTTAAATCATATAAACTATTTAAAAATTATTAAAACATTTTAGGTTACTGAAATCAAAGTAACTATGGGCCAGAATAATATGTGAATTTTTTTTTTTAACTTGCAAATTATCTGCAGTAAAGTTAAAAAGTTAAAGTCGAGGAATGAAAGTTATTAACAGGAAATGAATGAAAACTAACCTAAAACTAAAACGGAACAAATTTAATATTTGTATATTTTCTTTAAGAAATTTGATGAAATTTCTATAGACCAAAGTGATGATATACAACATATTTATAATTAGAATATTTTAATTTAGGTATATATTTAATACTTACATTTACTTCAATTTTATAAACATAAAAAATGTATAATTTAAGTATTTTAAACATCATACAGCAGCAATTTGTTCTTACCGCAATTTTGTTTTTTTTAATAAAAAATGTTTGTGTTATTGTATTGTATTATCTGTACAAAGTCACATGTCAAATCATTGACGGTAGTGGTTCTGATAGAATTTAAGTTTATGACTTTACACACTTCCAGAGATACAGGTAATGTTTGTTTTATGAAGTGAGGTCAGGGCGGTACATGTGTTACTGCTGGCTGCCATTTCTTTAAGAGCGCTCTGACAGAAATCCTCTTCAAACGACATCTCAGATCAAACCACCACGCTCCGCCGCATTTGATGTTTCGTCACTCATGCTAAAGTCTCGGACACAGCGGCTCAGATACGCTGGAGGCGTCTCATCTCTTTCTACCTGGAGACCCGATGCCATCCCTGATGTGGCGTGACATCACTTGAACATTTCTGTGTTTATCTGACACATTTGAGCCGCTGCGAGCATCCCCAGAACTCAGCGGATGCTCTGAATATCAATACGTTTCTAAAGTTTGGAAAGACCCATGACCCGGTTTAATAAAACAAGGTGCGTGACACATCCTCATTTAGATAACATGTACAAGTATGTAGTGAGGGGAAAGCACAAGAATTTGGGTTTGTGCTTATGCGCTTGACTTGACCTGCGTGTCGATGTCATTGCTTTGAGAATCACCGGTCTAAAGAATGAAAATCACAGCAAACTCCAATAAATCTAAGGTTTATCATGCAGGACACGCGTGTACCTGTGATGTCTGGTTTCTGAGGCATGAGGAACTGGAAGAAGGTGGGTTCCGACAGGCCTTTCAGATTGCGTGCCGTGATCTCCACGTTGTATCGCGTGTTCCATTGAAGCGGCTGTAACACGGCAACGTCGTTCACGCCGGGAACCAACTTGGTCATCCACTGTTCCTCCTTTTCCTGCAAACAGATCGCAAAACAGGATTGCTGAATACAGATATCGACAAAATCACAATGAACCAAACTGAGAAATAGGCAATAATAACAGATGGATTATGGCAGAATAAAGATATTCAAACTGTATATCATCGTTGATTGAACGTGATTTCAATCTTCTCTTTTTATTTCTTATTGGCACTTTCCAAACACTCACGGTCGGTGTGATCTAATACGACCGCATCTATTTTCTGGAAATAGGATCTTTTTTAAATTGATTCCGTCCGTCACCGGGTCTGTCGGTCACAGGAGAAGATCAACACAATCAGACGCTCCAATCTGCTATTCTATCGCCGCGTTTAAGCAAAGCACTCGAAAGAGATTTCATTTCCCATTATCCTTTGCAGATTTTCAAAATCCCTGAAAGTTTAAGGAAAGTTTCTAAAGTCCTTTTTCATTGGGCCGGAGAGATAATACTTTCATCTTATCTTCTTTTTAAACACAATCTTGGGTTGCTTTCTTTCTATAAGCAGATGATGATGATGGTGGCTTTGAAATTGCTGTGACAGATTTGCTTTCGACATCGACATCTTTAGCCGAAACACCACAAAATAAAACAAAACGAATAAAATAAATATTTTCTAAATCTTAGTATTACATTCTGAACAGATATTTACACTAATTTATTCATTTATACATGTTTAAACACACAAGACCTGGTTTGGAAATCACAATCCTAATATTACTAAAGGAAGTTTTAGATTTTTATGCAAACACAATTTCTTTGCTTTGATCTCAAGATGAAATGCAACTTGGACATGTTTCTGACAGGTTTGCAAGATTCATCTGAACACGTGAGCATGTGCAGTATTAAAGTGAACACGTGTGTATTAAGCCAAACAATCACTCGGGTCGGGTTTCTCAGTTTCTCAAAGCCGCGATCTAAAGAAAAATTCCTCCTGAATTCCCCCTGCAGTTCATCTGTGGAGAACGAAGGAACTTCGGAGCGTTCCGCCTCTTTCTTTAAAGCATCTTTATTCTTTAAGCAAATGAGGTCGCAGCGTGAGCTCTTTCTCAGCCCACAGACTCACTGTACACACCATTTTCCCCGAGAACATTACGATTCAGCCACCCACACCACTCCTGCCAGACACACCAACTGAGATTACCGCTGACTGAACCCTGCGGATTCCTCTCCAAATGCACAGCATGTGAAATAAAGTTTATAATCCGATTCGATATCAACTCGAGCCTTTAAATCCACTGCATGCTTTAGTTTTACAGACAGATCAAATGTGACGAACACACAGTCTCGCTTGTAATGTGATCTTATGTCTTTCTAAATGAAAACTGTGTGTTTTGCTATTCATGTTAGAAAACATTGAGGAGGCAATGTACAGTTAACAAACACACAAGTTTATCACAGTATAGAAATTCTAATACTGCAATGTAGTTAAAAACTTTAAACCCACGATAAATGGCCAAATTGTTCATATTTTTTTATTTTTGAATAATAATACTATTCATAATAATACAACTGTTGTTATTAGAATAATACAAATATTAAGAGTTGTGAACAATAAACTAGTAATAATAATACTAATAATAACAACACTTAACATTTATTATTATTAATATTGTTGTTGTTATTATTATAAATAGGATAAACGTAAGGTAATTATTAATTAGAAAAGTATATTTTAATAATTATTAGTAGAAGTAGTAAAGTATTATTAGTATTATTATTAACAGTATTGTTTTATAATTATTAAATAATAAAACGCATTTGGCTTAAAAATAGCTTTATTAAAAAATCACAGATAAGATCTCTTCAATATGTCACAATATCTCAATTATTCCCCAAGACATCAGTGAGATAAAATGGAGTGCGTCTTAGAAGAGATCTCAACAATAAGCTCAGATATGTTAAGTCTTCAATCAAAGTCAACATTATAAAAGATGTCAATATGCACTCAAACAATCCTCATCAAATTGATCTAAATCCAGATTATTTGACTTCTACAGTCATTTATTATGCACACTATTTCTTGTCTCATTTGTATTTTATTTCTCCAAAGTGATTTTAGGATGTAAACCACAGCGCAGTTCACATTCCTCTGTGATCAGGTTCATCTCGGTTCTCTCACCGTTTTGTACTTCACGATGTACTCCACGATGGGCATTCCACCATCATCCTGTTTGATCAGACCGAGTCTGTAGGCTTTACCCACACCTCTCTGTCCGTGTACTGTAGGAGGACTGGGCTCACCTGCGGGAAACAGAGGACATCGTCACCAACACACTTCCAACTATGAAGTTCTTTATAAACACCAGAAAGCTACGGTATTATTATTAGACGCTACTTTATAATTTATTAAAAGAGCATGTTCACTATATATCAATAGTATCAATTCACATCACATCGCCACGGCAACCGAACAACCTGCTACGACCGGCCGACAATGAAGATGCAGAACGAGAAAGAGAGAATGATAAGATAAGGCCGGTCTTACGTATGGCGAGCGTCTGGAAGCTTTCCGTGCGGCTGAACTCTCCCTGACCCTTTCCGTTCACCGCCGCCACCCTCACCTCATACGTGGTGTTGGGCTCAAGGTTGGTCAGGACGACTGTAGCTGTGACAGAACAAAAAGAGTCAGCGATCCACTTTTATCAAACCTGAAGTATCAGATAGTCTAACATATGCCATCGACTTTCTGTCATATCCGAGGATTAAAGCAAAGCGAAGATTCTGTCACGATTTATTCACCCTCGTGTCGTTCATACCCAAAAACGATATTCTTTGATTTCATACGATGTAGGCCTATTGAAAGGTTCCTGTTGGGATAAACTTGTTATTGATGCTTTTATAATTGTGTACAATTTAGTGCAATTTATACAAATCAGCCACTTTGTCAAATAGAGATCAGCTTGAGCCGAGATACGACGTTATTCTTCAATCGGTCCGACATCAGGAATGAAATGCATCGGGAAGGGAATTACATCACAGTGTTATGACAGCACGTCCGAGGCCGTGACCCTGTAAATGATTCGATTGGTTAATTTCCATGAGTAAGCAGTAATACAAATGAACCGACTGCTTAATGACCGCAGTCACAGAACATTGAGCTCTTAATTAAAAATCCACAAAGAATATGCGGATGTAATCGCAGTCATTACGCTCCCTATTTGAGTTTTCCCAGCAGCGAGCACAGAAGAAATATTTTGGAGGTCTGGTGCTGACCTCTCCACACACATGGCTTTATTTTCTCGGAAGACCTGCAAGATTGTGATTTGAAGTTGAGCCGTAAAACTTCCCACGCTTAAAGGTTTCTATTTGTTCCTTGCTTTGAGAACGAATGTTATTGCTGTGTTGGGTGTCCTGGCTAATGGCCTTTTAATGCACGGAGAGAAATCATTGTACGACCAATACGACGAGTAAGTTTAATGATCTAAGTGTTTAAACTCATTATCTCTAGGCGGCTTCAGCCGGTGAAAATGTGGATCATTCTCAACACATCATAATCCAGCAAAAAGCAATAAGTGATAATGGAGTTTAGAGGAAGTGTGTTTTTATTTCTAAAGTGTTTCCCTTATGCAGCCGGCAGAGAACAAAAATCTAAAATATTGAACGTACTTTTTCTCTAAGACATCAATAAGATATGAAGGGAGAATTTCTCAGAAGAAAAGTCAAGAGATCGTGACGTGACCGAAACACGGTGCTGTATTTATCTTCTTTTAAAGGGATTTTAAAGTGATAGTTCATCCAAAGAATCATCTCTCGTGTCATTCAAAACCTGTATTTGCTTCTTAATTTAGTGGAACACAAAAGAAGATATTTTGAGAAACGTCTTTTGTCTTTACAAAGGAAGTCAATGGGGTCCCAAATTGTTTGGTTCTCCACGTTCTTCAAAATATCTTCTTTTGTGTTCTATATGAGTAAGAAAGCCATCCAGCTTGACACGCGTCAGGATGGCAGAACATATATTTTCAAGTGAACTGTGTCTTTAAAAAAACACCTGAGCCTAAAACACAAGATAAGGTTAAAATAAAACACTCACTCTGAACTCCGTGTGATCTCACTGTCCTCCAATCGGGTGAGCTTATGTCTTTGTAATGGATGATGTAATAGCTGATGGGAACACCTCCGTGTGAGTCGGGCTTCATGAAGGTCACGGTGGCGAGACGTTGGGATATGGAGGTCAGTCTGACGGAGGTGGGATTCGAAGGAACATCTGTAACAGAACGTCATGTTTTAACCAAAGGTGTCCACAAAACCAACTGTGACTTTAAAGCTTCTGTCAAAATAGGTGTTGAAGCGTCTGTTTATCAGAAGAAAATAAGTACATTTAAAGTGAGAAATAAGTGCTGGATGCAAACACAAAAGATCTTCACTCTTTCATTCACACACAAATATGAGACAGGACATTATATTCATCAGACCTCTTCCTGTTATCTGACAAACCCGCACGAACCCACAAGAGCCTGACCTGCCAAAACACATAAACATAACCGCTGTCTCCTTCACACAAGGTACGTGTGCAGTGTCTTGATGCATCATTCAACTCCAGTTTTACATTTACTAAAGAAAATGTGAGGTTTGCTTGTCAATGATATTCCATTTAAATCCATGAGATTGTGTTTCTACAGCTGTATCGTCTGGCAGTTATAAACCATGTTTGATATCATATCTGACACACACACAAGAGCAGTAAAGGCAAAAGTATAGTCCGGCTGCCCGTGCGCCGCCCGTATGATGTAATTTCCGTCCGCAGTCGGAACGCGTGCAAAAACACTCGCGCAAAAAAATTCTGAATCCTCCGGACACGTTTGTGCGCAAGACAGACACGGATGCTGAAAGTCAAGTATACCCGGCCCTTAAATTCTTTTGTATTGACATATTAGTCATTTTAATATGAAATATTATGTCTAAAAATATCAAATATAACAAATGGTAAATTAATACATTGAAAAGAGATATAGATCCACAGAAATGTTACAATGTTTCGATTTGTGGTTAACTGTGTTTTTTTGTTAATAGTAAATGTTGTTGTATTATAATATATTCGCCAATCTAGTACATTTTGTGTTCCTTTTAATTATTTTAAATATAATCTCATTTATACGTTTTTGTAAAGAATGTGTTAAATAACAACAAAGAACTTCCTTTTCGTTTCCTTTCTTCACGTCTTAGCTCCACCTCTTAAGGATGTGAGGGAAGGACGCCCCCCGAAAAAAGAAGTGAGGACTGACGTAGTAAAGTAAGAGAAATGGCATTATCCTCAATTTCTCAAGTGTCGCTTCAAAGTGACATCAGTTATGATAACTGTGCATCATAAAATGGCAGCGGCTTTTTGGCAATAGATGCTCTTTATGTTAATTAAAAAATAATGACAGATGCTACTTACACTAAGTTTAAATAGCAGGAGGTTCTGTTTACTCTTAATAGCAGCATTTCAAAGTAATTTGCTATTTACACTGACCAAAAATAGCTCTATCTTCTCTGGATTAAGTATAAATAGTAGTTAGATGCTATTGGTATTTATAAACAGTGGCAGATAACGTTACTGTGTGCACATAAGTATAGTTGTGCATTTAATATTTTGCAATAACAATTATATAAAAATGATAACAATGATAGCAACTTATTGAGATATTAAACCCCTATACCTACCCCTAAATTTTATGAATAAAGTTAATTTTAAGTCTGGTTATTTGTGGTCAGTGTTAATAGACACTCCGTGAAAAAATACAGTTAAATACATACTTTAGATAGGATTCATATCCCCACTAACCAAACAGATGTCATCCTATGTTGACTCCCATAGTATTTATGTTCCCTACTATGTCAGTAAATGGGGTATGATATTTGTTTTGTTCCTGACATTCTTTCAAATGTCTTCCTTTGTGTTCAGCAGAAAAAAGACATTTATAGTCTTTATATAAGTGTATATGTAAAATAAACGTTATGCATAAATATTAAATATACTGGCTAAATTAGATCTACAAATGTGTTGTTCTTAACTAGACACAGAGAGTGTGTGTGTGTGTGTGTGTCCATGTACGTGTCTGTTAAGAAAAGTGTGTGAGTGTTTATTTGTGTGCGTGTGATAGTTTCTTGTGCTGTAGATGAAGTAAATCTTTATGGGATATTAAAGAGCTCTAGAGTAAATGAACGCCGACTCTAGTATATTAGTGAGCTCTCTAGTAAATCACCATACACGGAAAATTAACTGCGGTTAAATGAAGGATACACAGTATCGTCATGGATGCCTGACGCATCACTAAAATATTATAGCCACCTATTCCATTACACTAATTTGGAGAACTCGAATAAAAGAACAAACTCAGAATCGTTGTTAAATCAAACATTTTGTTTCTATAATGTCATAAGAGGGATGAATTAAACGTGGAGTTTCATGAAAAGCGTCTCTATTGCATGTGACTCTATATAGGATGGTGGAGGCAGACAGGATTTCATTCACGTTTTAACATCAGGTAGACAGTATAAATTCACCAGGACTTGTTCACTTTCTCCTCTCGAGGTTATTGAAGGTGAACACATACCTGCCTGTGCTAATATAAACTCCTGGTATCGAGCACCGATGTTGTTTCTGGCTGTGCAGTTGTAGCGCCCGAAATCCCTATCGGACACCGGAGTGACCTGTGGATAAACAAGTGAAGTGAATTATTAAAGAGAAACGGGAATAATGCGGAACTCCCTTCCTTCTTAAAGAAACACACAACCAGCTGGTGTGAGTTCACAGTACATAATATCCTCATAAATCTTCAATAATAACGTGTTTGAAGGCAGGACGAAGACAACGATTTCCGGCATCGACGTTGTCTTTCAACACATTCACTAGCATGAATATTAAGACGCATTAAATGCATGTGAGGTTAGCGAACCTCCAGAATGGAGCGTCCCTCTGCGGTGTGGATCTTTATGTTGCTCGTCCCCTGGCTGGAGATGGTAAAGCGATCTCTTCTCCAGAGCATCGTCGCTGGAGGGTTGGACCTGGTGTCACAGCTGATGTTCACTGGATTTCCCTCCCACGAGTAGAAGATGGTCTGATTGGTCTGGAACTTTGGCGCATCTAATAAGAGACAAAGTTATATTAATACACATTAATTCAGACCTATCAGTTTATCGGGTCATGTTAGGTGGAGGTTGTGCTTCCACCGTCCTGTTCTGTTATTTCTCACGGTAACTCCTAGAACGCAATCATGGATGGATGAAGGGGGCGTGTATAAGTCCCAGATTTTGGCACGCAAATGTTGAAAGGTATTACATATGGGTCATTCTAGGTCAACTCAACCAGATGTCCCTTGATAACAGTTTTCCCTTTAAAATGTTTTATTCTGGAGATAAATACAATGAATAGCAGCTGTATGCTAAGGGAATCACATTTGGTTTTCCACTTGTGAATATGGGTACTTAGTACATAGCACATGGAGCCATGTTGAGATCCCCCCTATCTCTGGGATTGTACCACGCAGTGGCTTTAATCCAAAAATTGGATTAAAGAAAAGTTCATTAAGTACCAGAACCTGAAAGAGTATTGAGATGTCTTTAATACTTTGGAAAATCTCACAAAATGTGCATTTTCCTCATTTTGAATTGTCACCATTGGCATGAAACGCACCAAGTATTGATATGGTCAACAAATTCGACTAACAGACCAATCAATCTCTGTGTAACTATAAAATAGTGATGCTGAAATCTTTGTAAAGTCATTTTTAAGCCCTCTAATTTGGCTCCAAATTTTAAACTAAAAATGATTTTACACTGCTTCACCAATGGTATTTAAGATGTTGATGTTCTTCATCTCTTTACTCTCCAAATGCTCAAAAACAACATTTTTAGCAGGGGAAGTTTAAAAATATGACCCTTTATGATCAACATAGTCATTAATAATGCAATGTTTCTTTTCTTAAAGCTAAAAATCAGATCAGAGATCCAGCGATTCACTAACACCCAAGCAAACATGTTTCACATGCAAAACTCTTTATGTGAGATCACACATGCAGGCAAATGTCCTTTAACAGCGAGTGGTGTAAATGTCTCTTGTGTTTTAAGCGCTGAGGGCATCAACAGTATGAAGGCATTACTCCTGCATAATGCTGCTAGCAAGCCTCCATTCCAGAGATTAATGCCGGGACCTCCGTCACATCTGAGCAGCAGCGCGGGTGTGTTGAGAAGCTCCCACACTAAATAAATGACTTCATTAGCACCACGGTAACGCTTGGTTGGCTCCCGCCGACGTGAACCCCGCCCAGCGCTGAGCCGGTGACATGAAGAAGCTTCAGGATGTCAGGGTCAGCGACGTCCGCTCTGTACGATTAACGCTTGAAATGACTCAAGAGACGTGTAATTCAAAGAGCGTGTTTTGCATTGTTTCGAATTTGAAGTTTGAGGCTCGACGGCAGTGTGAATGTAAAATTTGTTGCTCAACGCATAAAATGAGAACAAGTATAAAAACAGCCATAAACAAAGACGCGGTTGAAAAATGCGTGAAGGTCATTTTTAATTTGGTACCGAAAACCAATTAGCTGGTATTTGAGTAAATGCAGAGAGTCGCAGGAATGAAGGAGAATTATTCCTTTCATAATTGGCCCCAATGGACGCCGTTTCTTCTAGAATAATTCCACAGGCCAACACAAATAATTCTGTACACTGGGGGGTAAAATAACTATTGTGACCAGCAAAGTAAATAAAAGACGGTGATGAAAAGTACTCACGAAAATATTCAAGGAACTTACGAGAATTTTCAGTAATCCTGTTTACATGACTTCTCAACGGAAGTATAATCGAGTCACTAGACATTGAGGTACGTAAACGTCAAATCTTACATTCGATATCCAGGAACATGCTCTTCTGATGGCCTCCGATCCTACTGAGGGCCTCGCAGTCGAAGCGACCCCAGTCTGAGAGCCGCACGCCGCTGATGGTCAACGTGGACTTCCCGTGCCGTCCGAGTACCTCCACGCGGCCGTCCTGACTCTAAACGAAAACAAACAAATCATTTACATTACTGACACCTTGTTATCATTGTCCGGCCAATCTAGAACATTTAACATTAGATAAACATACAGTAATCGTGTCGGAGCATGGAAGCGTGGTGAGAATGTTTGTTTTTTAAAAAGAGCTGCAGTCCTGTTCTTCTAATCCATAGTATAATATCATCTGGTCTCTGTGGTGGCGGTAAGACAGGGACTTTAAATATAAAGGTATTAGGACGAGCCCTTCCCCTAACGCCCACTTTAATGATCACCGTTCCTCTTACTCTCAGAGAAATCGATCTCAAGCTTCACCTTCCTTTTATTGTCTGGATGGCCAGCTTTACTGCCTAACAACACGTTGTGACATGTGTTTTATGGGGCGAGGGCTATTACTGTTGACTGGAGACCTGAAGGTTTCCTTCAATTCACACTAATGCATTTGACTCGTTTTTATTCAGCTAGCGAAAGTGACCCGTGGCCTTTCCACGGCTGGAGAATATGAAATCAACAAACAAACTGACATGTTAAAACGAGGCAAATACACCATCTGTATGTGGATCTGTTTAACACACGGCACACGGCTACAGGGCTTAAGGTGGTTGCCAAGGTGTTGCTAGGCATCTGCTAGGTTTTGAGCATTTTGATATGGGGTTACTCGGGGGCATTTGTTGCCTGGGCTAAACATTTGGCAACTAGCGTTGTGGGTGGTTGCCAGGGTGTTGCTAGGCAGCTGCTAAGGTGGCTCTGACGGGTTGCTAGGGTATTGCTATGAGTATTACTTTGCAGTTTCTAGGAAATTGCATAGTGACCCAAGTTAGAAGAAGTCTTCCCCTGTCTTCAGACGGGATTTAGATATTTCCTCCAAAAATACTTAAATTAGATTTTTTTTCTAACTTTTATCCATGAAAATCCAATTGTTGAGGAAGGTAATAGCTCATCTCCTCAACAACCTCTCAGAGTGATGCAAGCATCATTCATGTTTGTAACAAGAACAGCGAGGAACGTGCTAAAGTTTAATATTTAGAGTAATGGGTTTGTTCGCTCACTGTAAGAATGAGCAATAATAACAGAGATGCTTTCCTTAGCAAACACTCTTAATATATTCATTGAATGCCGTTTGAACTCAAATACACATATACACAAACGATGTGAACACAAGCACATGAATATAAAGTCCCTGCACACAAACACAACAGAGCTTACTGAAGAAAAAAAAAACATTTCCGACTGAATGAATCTAATAAAGCGCTAATAAAAGCAGTTGGCGGAATCATATTTCTCATTCTGTGGTGCAAATTCACCTTCTTGTTTTATGACCTCAAAAACAAATTACATTTTAGAGCGGGAGAGTAAGCAGACACAAGAGGTGAGTACAGACCAACAGTATCTCGCTGTCTTTGTGAATGAGTGCGTGTGTGCCTGTGTGTGTATAGCCTCTCTGACACCGTCCGCCTTGGGCTGACGCTTCCTGACTGTTTGATATGCTACTGAGATCTCTGTGAGACAACAGAACCACAGCACAGAGAGGAGAAGACAGAAGGACAACAGAGCAGCAGACCGACGGACAGACAGATAGACAGATAGACATACGGATGAATAGTTAGACAGATGGACAGTTAGACATATAGGCAAACAGAAAGATAGAAACAGATAGCTAGACGAACAGACCGATAAACAAACAGACAGACAGATAGCTAGACGGACAGATGAACAGAGAGACAGACAGATAAAAAGAGAGACAGATAGCTAAACTGAGAGATGGGTAGCAAGAAAGACAGGCAGAAAGAGAGGCAGAAAGTTAAACAGACATATAGCGAGAGAGACAGACTGATAGACAGACAGGCAGACACATACAGAGTATAGAAAAACTGTAAGAAAGTAAGACCTACAGACAGATAGCTAGAGAGACAACTAGACAAGACAGATAGCTAGAGAAACAGACAGACGGGCAGCTAGAAAGACAGACAGACAACTAGACAAGACAGATAGCTAGAGAAACAGACAAACAACTAGACAGACAGATAGCAAGACAGACAGACAGACATTATAGGTAAACAGAGACAACTAGACAAATAGGTAAACAGGCAGACAGAGAGCTAGACAGGCAGACAGACATACATACAGACAGACAGACAACTAGATAGACACATAGCTAACCAGACAGACAGATAGCAAGACAGCAGACAGGCAGGCAGACAGACAGACAGACAGACAACTAGCTCAAGAAACAGATAGACAAATAGGTAGACAGGCAGACAGAGAGCTAGACAGGCAGACCGACATACTGACAGGCAGACAGACATACAGACAGACAGACAAACAACTAGATAGATACATAACTAAACAGACAGACAGATAGCAAGACAACAGACAGATAGCAAGACAACAGACAGACAGGCAGACAGACAGACATAAAACTAGACAAGACAGATAGCTAGAGAAACAGACAGACAGATGGACAGACAGACAGCTAGACAGTCAGACAGACAGACAACTAGGCAAGAAAGATAGCTCGACAAACAGACAGACAAATAGGTAGACAGGCAGACAGAGAGCTAGAGGAACAGACAGACATATAGACAGTCAACAGGACAGACAGATATCTAAACAGAGAGAACACAGTCAGGTAGCAGGAGAGACAGACAGATCTGATGTTGTGTTAAAGTGAATGAGGTGAAATTAGGTGAAACAGTTTGATTATCATTGTGAAGTTGTCAAATATCTGAATCCTGTAATGACTCAATAATGAGAAACGCTGCGTGTGCTGATGATTATTAAAGATTCACTGTCAAATCCACCGAGCAGCTTTAAAGGAACAGTGTACTCCAAAGAAAGATCTTTCACATTCACGTTTTGTCAAACCTCTGTCATTGTGACATGGAGGGTCAGAGGTGTGTGTGTGCGCTCTTCACCTTATCTCCATCTTTGAACGTCTGTCCGTCGCTGGCTCTTCTCCATGAGATCTCAGGCACGGGTTCACCTTCAGCTGTACAGGAAACCATAGCAGCGCTTCCCTCCACCGCCGTCACGTTCCGTAGCTGAGTGATGTGAGGCGGAACTGAGCGCAGACGCAGATAGACAGACAGACAGATGCACATAGACAGGTCAACGCACATATTTGAGTCAATTCTTTTGAACTTCATCGGTACTTGTCCTCAGACTGTAATGTCGGTAGATAATTGCTTTGAATTACATCTAAATTTTCGCAATGTTCTCTCGCGTCCTTTGACACTTCACAGCGCGAGTCAAAATTTGTCTCACATTTATAGAAACTCTCTTTCACCTTCACACATCAAGGCAAGAAATTATATTCTTCGGGAAGAAGTTTAACCCGATTTAACAATTTTAAGACAATTTAAAGTTTTGGGAAGGTTTCCGCCTCAGTCACATGAAAAACAATCTGCATTATTTAAATATAAAACATTAATATCTCACGACGGAAGATGCTGAACGGTTTACAAATAATGCAGATAATAAACCACATCAAACTGCATTATAGGTGTCTATAAAAACTTTTATATGAATTTGCCTGTTCTAAATAAGCTGAGCTTTTCCCAAACTTCACTGAAGTCAAGAGCAAACAAGCCCACAGCGACGTTCTGCTCTTCATCTCTCACAGAGATCAGCTGAATGCAGCAGAATAAATCCATGAAATGACTGAAGCCCCGCAGAAAAGCTCCTCACAGGCTCTTTGAACAACATCTGCAAAGATCAAGCGGTTATTTGTAGCAACAGACGCTGAAGAATCGTCCGCCGGAAGGATGGAACGAAGGCTTGTGTAAAGATCGACAGAGCTGGAAGATTCTAGAAAGACTACACATTTTCAATCTTTTTATTTCCTGAGGTATATGAAACCAAAGAGTTGAAAGATTGCCATCATGATGTCAGAGAGCTATGAGTGTTTACCAGAGTGTTGTGGTGGTGTTAAATGTCATCGTGAGGGTGATGTGGGTGGTTGCCATGACATTTAAGGTGGTTGCCAGGGTTGCCATTGGTTCGCGGAGAGGTGTGTTACTCTTTTTAATTGCCGAACCATATGATGATACAAAATATCATAGATATCATAGAGGGGAGTTCTATTAGGTTATATTGGCTACTACACAGCCATCTGACACACCTTAGCAAACAAACAAGAAAACGTGTAGGACTCCTTAGCAACCACTTGACAATCCTATAGCAATGACCCAGAACATCCCAACATCGTAGAGATGATTTTAGTTAGTAGTACTAGTCTAGTACCACCTACACATTCTTAGAAGAATAAAAATGCAATTTAAAAAGCACTAATGCTTTGTGTGCGTTGGATTTTAACCTGAAGATGAGTAGAAATACCGGTATAATATAATTTAATATAATTTAGCAAAACAATATAACATAATAATGTGTAATACAATAATAATATTATATACTGAAAAAATAATAGATAAAAAAACATTTAAAGAAAATATATTCCAGTTACACCAGGCCGGCGCCTTTTCTCTCCACCTGAGGGCGCTATGCGGCTCAGTGTTCCCGCCTGTTTTGTAAGGACTCCATATCCCATCACATCTTGTGATTCGTAATTGGTTTAACCTGTGTCTCATTTCCTGTTTCTCCCTGCATCTGTGTATTTATAGCCCTTGTGTTCAGTTAACTGTTGTCAATCGTTGTTTATGTCACGCCCTCGTGTACCTCTTGTTATCTCGGATATTAATGTTTCTCGTGTGTTTTTGGATTACTCCGTGGAATTCACGTTACTTTATTAAAAGATTAAACGGCACTTCGGATCGGCTTCCTGTTCTCCTGTCTGCCCTGTTTGCAACAGAAGCACAAACATTGGTCTGTTGGTCCGCGATTGATTGGCAGCAAGTTTAATGTTGCGTAACTAATATTTTGTAGCATGTAGTTAGTGTCACTCACACTACATGTTGGCTCAAAAACTTGCAGTGCTGCTGTGTCAACAGAGACAGAAGCCGAACTCTTAATGTTCCTTTACTCTTTTATTAATGAAGTCCTTCATTCTCAAGAACAAAGATCTCCCCCGTGTGCGAACGTCAAGAGGCATAAACGTCACGTTTGCAGCTCCACGAACCCCCCGTCCGATTAGACGGCCATATAAATGTGCATTTCGGAGAACAAGCCTCTCTGGCACTTGGAGATGGACCCTGATGGCAGTGAATAAATCTCCATACATTTCCATGCCGAAGACAGACGGTCCAATCAGAATAATCCGTTTTCCAGCTTCCTGAAAGCATCGATTGAATCTGAGTCCAATAAAGAACCTGCTGGAGTTTTTTTATGATAATTGAGCGCTCTTTCATTTCCCTGTTTGAAACAGCGTCACATTTTCTGCGCGGGGGGCTTCGCACGAGTGGCGCATTCAAAGACGCATTGCTTGATTTTCTTCCTGAGAATTTGAGTGGAAAGCAACTAAATGGCAAAAGAAAAGAAAAATCGCCTCTTTTGCGGGCTTGAGTAAAGACTTCCCCGGTCACGCCGTAAAAAACACCAACTGACAAATACGTCATTAAAAGACAATTATATGTCTCAATCAAAGCATATGCATGCACGTCAATATTATCTATCATCTCTAAGACAGATAAATGTTCCTCACCGAAGACTTTGAGGAAGATCTGACTCTCCATACTCCCAGCTTTGTTGCTTGCTCGGCACGTGTAGGGTCCTCCGTCCCCCTGCCGGATGTTTTTAACCGTCAGCGTGCTCTTTCCCCTGTCCAGAGAGTTTAACAGGTACTGCTCCGAGCGCTCGATCGCGTGACCCTTCCTGTGGAAAAGCAAGAACTCAATCTCGAAACAAGACTCGATAACAGTAATGCTTGACTTGGAAACTACAAAATGATTAAAAAAAATCTTTGTCTAATGTAACAGTGATTTTATAGAAATTAATTAAAAACTAATTCTACACTGTGAAATCATCTTCTCGCAGTTTTCTGTTTAATTTTTCGACACATTTTAAGCTTTGATTTCAGAGGAAACCAGCAAATTTCTGTTTATGCTTGATACTAAAAAAGTACTAGGAGACATAATCTTGTTTTTACTTTTGAATTAGATTTTTCTTAGCTCACTGGCAAACAGCTTTTTAAGCGCAGTTTCCATTAGGTTATGTTAGATTTCTTTGAAAGCAAGACATAAAATCTCGTCCCATTTTGCTTCTGAAGTACATACAGTAAATCTTGTCTAAAGGATGTTCAGATAATTGTGTTAAAAAAAACAAGACAAGAAATCTGAGAAGAATCGCAGTGTATTCATATGCTGGTCAGATACTGTTTGAAGAAGATTTCTTTAATATTACACGTGACTCAGATGCTGTAGAAACTCATCGCTTGAGATCTAAATAAAAAACAAGACATCATATGAAAACCTATTTTTGAATCTGCACCATTTCTGACAGTCACCGCAACCAATTTAACACACATTAACATCAAACTGTCTGTTCTTAAAATAATAGTTAAAGTTTAAAGAGAACTTTGCACCTGCGGGCAAAAATAGATCCAATTTAATGTACTTTAATTTCAGCAATTTACTTAACTATCCTGTCAATCGAAAAAGGGTTAAATCCGTCGAAACTATAATTGTATTCCATTCTCTGTGTGATTTTTATAATCACAATTATAACTTTACACCCACTGGACACTTTCAGACCGAAAGGAGAGATTTCTCATAGAATTGTTATGAGAAAAACAGACGCAACTGAAGCTGTAATTGCGTAAACACATGAAGAGTGTGGAGGTGAAAAATAAATGTAGTTTGTAGAGGTAAGTTAATCAGGATTTGGCTAGATTTTAAGAGAAATGTTTAAGTTTGTGTTGAAATTTTACTGTAGCTGAAGCCCAGACACTTTGGAGGGAAGTGCGGTGAATAAAATAAGTTGAAACATCAATATGGAAGAGTTTGATGGGAATGGGGATTATCCTCTGCAATGTTACGCTTGCTAAACTCAAGGATTAAAGTGTGAAATACCTGTGGAATAAAAATGAACGGATGACATTATGTGAAAAAACATCAGTCTGTTGACTTTACACAAATCCCAAAGACTGTACGATAGCGTTCATATATAAAAAAAGTGTGTGATTTAAATTCCAAATATCAACACTGAATTCAAAAACACTGAGTAGCTAAACTCCTACATCTGTCTCACAGCAAAAATTACTTTGTAACTTGGTATTTTTGTCTTGTTTTCCAATGCAAATGTCAAAAGATTATTGAATCAAAATAAGTCTTGTTTTTAGAAGAAGAAAACATTGTGCTTAAAACAAGCAACAAAAGAGAAATAATCTTGCATTCTGTGATAAAAAGTTGATGAAAAAAGTAAACTTTAAATCAAGATTATTTTTCTTTTCCATTGGCCGATCATTTATGGCTTGTTTCAAGCAAATATTTACTGAAATTTCCAATTTTTTGTCTAAAAAAGACGTATTGTCTTAGGTCATATTGATTCATGAATTTTTAAACATTTGTACTGAAAAAAAACAAAAATACTAAGTAAGAAATCATTGTTGCAGTTCTGTCTGACTATAATAAACATAAATCAAATAATAGACATCTCTATCCTTTGTTTGCTCACAGATCATTCAGAGATTCTCTCAACAAGTTTTATTACTCTTAAAGTATCTAATGTTACCCACCAGTACCAGGTCACCTGAGGGTCCGGAGAGCCTGAGGTGATGCAGGTGAAGGTGACAGACTCCTGATAGTCCGCTGTGGCGTTGAAGGCCTGCTGAGGTACAGTCAGAACCGGAGGAACTGTGAAGCACAGCAAACAAACATGTGCTGGATGTCAGTTTAACAGAACTACACACATGTCAGTGTTTCAGTTTGGTTTCAGACTAACTGAAGTGACAGAAGATTATTTGTATTATTTTTCACATCAACAAGAAAAACAGAGAAACATGTCAGCATGCTTACGTTTTCTCTGTCTCCTCATTCCCTTTACAGTTGTTTTAAACCTCCTTGTTATGTTTATTCTACATTTAAAATTCAAGTATTTTCAACACAATATAGGCCTATTCTGCATGCATTGTATTGTGGTCAACAGTACTGCCATTGACATGTTTGTTCCCAATGCTACTGCACTGTAAAAAATTCAGCTTGTTCTCCCTACAAAGATAAATAAGTCACTTGAACATAGCATTTTTAGTTAAAGAAGTCCAATTATTATTTAGCATATACTGATCAAAATTAGCCTAAACATGTTTCTAACAAAGATTATTTTGTTCAATGTACTCAGATTCTCAAGTTTTTGGCCAAAATGCGTCAGAAAGTTTGCCAAATTTATAAAACAGTGTATTCTGTGTTTGAGATTTCCCAAGATGCAATGCAGCATGTTCAATTCTGTGTTTCTTATTAGTTTTTCTTTCAAAGATTAGTGATTTAGTTCTTGCTGGTTTATTATACGCTTTAATATCATTGTTACTGTTTGTTATCTGTTGAGTTTAGGGTTATTTTAATAAATGATGGTTTGTGATCGTTAACATGGCTGAGATTTGTGTGTTCAAAGTTGAGGTGTAAGTGCATGACACAAGTGCATAACCGGTAAATAAACATTCAACACAAACTGTTTAAACAGTTATTTGATGAAAGCTTGGCTCTGTCTAAGGCAGATTGTAGTAAAAGACAAATACATTTGTTTATTTTTAAATAACCAATCTATATTCTCTATTTATGTGCAGCCAACAAAAAATATTTTGTTCTGTTATTTGTTAGGTAAACATGAATATTTATGTTTTGACAACTTGTGGACTGAGTTGTGTGGAATTCAGAGTCTTTTTTTCCATAAATATTAATAAATGGCATATTCAACTGTAATAATAGCCATGTTACTAGAAAAAACACACTGACATCTCTTTTTTTGGCCATTTGGGGTCGTGGGTAATGGTTCTATACCATGTTTTTTTTTTAGGACTACACCACTGGCTATGTTATACTCAGAAAGAAATGTATAGTCCAATGCAATTATAAGTCACTTCGGATAAAAGCGTCTGCCGTTCGCTTAAATGTAAATGTAACCTTAAACCTACAATTACACAGGGACTTAGCACAGATTTTTTAGTGCGTCTCCGGTGTTGCTTTACTGAGCTTGTACCGAAGTGAAAGTGTAAAATACTGAAAGTTACAACCTGTTTTCATGATAAAATGAAGTGTTTCATTTTAAAAGATCACAGGAAATTTGATCTCACATGATATGGGCGCTTTAATAAAAACAGCGTTTATCTTGTGAGAGATGCAATTTTTCAATGTTTCTCTGTTGACATACAGTATGCCTGTTTTTTGTTATTCAAGAGTTGAAGTAACTTTACCAAATTTCACAGCATCTCTTACTTTTGCAATGACTTTCTATTTTCTTGCCCGTTCTATTTTTCCTATCGAATGTCAGTTTATTTCAACGCAGTATTTTTGACTCTGACGTCTGTAATGAAAATCTTGAGAAAGTGATTTAACCGTCAAACGGCTCGGCGGCTAAACGCATCAGAGTTTGTTTACAATATAAAAACAAACGTTCATCTCCCTCAAACTTCCCAAAAAACATCCTCATTTGCAAACTATATCCTGTCTTTGATCTGCCGAATCCATTTGACATGAGAGGAATCAAACAGACCTCGACAGCTTCTCTCGCCGCCCACCACAGGCAGAATCATTATTCCACGCTCGGTGATTTACTCGCTGTAACTATCCGCCGAGTTCAAAGGGCCTGAGATGTCTGCTGATGTGAATCAGTGAAGGACGAGGCAGATGAGATGCCCTCTATCTCACTGACATTTCCTTTTAAAGGATCAAGGGGACAGAGAAGAGAAACTCAGCTCGACCCGCCTGATGCTAAAAGTCAGGGTAAAGGGTGTGAAAAGAGCACGCTAGTGCACGCCTGCATGCTAATAACGGCAAGGACAGTTTGAAGAAACTCAGAAAGAGACATCATAATAGACGAAGGGCTTGGAACATCTCAAACATCAGCTCTATAATGTTAACCAAACCAGTTAACACTATTTACTGTGACAATAAATGACGGCAATAAATACACATCAGTCATGTGAAACTTGTTTTAAAATTCAACACTAGCGTGCGGAGGAGTGCAGCCTGCACCTGAGTAATGTATGTGAAGATACATTAAACCGTAATATTCTAATAATAACGTTGAACACCACTGAAGATGACATAATTTATGATTATTTAACGCTGGTCCAGAAGAACTTCCTGTTTTACCACAAAGGTTCGACAAAAGACAGAAAACTGAATATTTACAACCAATTAAAATGATTTAATTATATAGTGCATGATATAAAAATAAATAAATAAATAAAATCCAGTGGTTTACATCTTGCAAAGTGGTTTATAATATTCGCATTTAATTCTCACTTACCTATCATAGAAAGGTGAGTGACTATAATATCTATAAATTGTTACGATAACTTATTGAATTACTATAATATTAAAAGGTTTAAGATATTTAGAATACAAATATATTTATCATGAAATATTATTTTTATAATTTATTAATTTTCCAAAAAGGATTTTATAATACATATTGTTTTATATTATAAATTAAGTTACTTTCTCTCATACACTGAAAAAAATTATTCTGTGTCGTAGTAGATTTCATGAAATGTATTGAGTAAACTTTACTTGTGATATTGTTTTTTCAACCAAAATTTAAGTTAAAATTGTAGAAATATCTTGGAATTCTAAATGCACAAATAACTGAGTGAATTCAACTTAATTTCATCATGTTCAAACCACTTAAACCTGTATAAAGAATCTTAACTTATTTACTTTGTGGTGGAACTACATGAATTATTTAAGATATATTCCATAACTGAGCAGTGAATTTAGAGTTCCCAGCATGCTCTGCATGCGACAGCATTAGGAGAGTCATTTTTGTGAAAACGTGCTATTTGAGCAAACTTTGTATTTTGGTCAAATTTATCTCTTTACTTCTTAATTCACCATAAATATAGTTCAGCACATTAAACATAAAAAAATCAAAACAAGCATTTTACTTACAAGAGTTTTGGCCTAATGTTTGACTTTATTTTAATATCTGTAACAAACATAATATTCTGCATTTCTCAATTCACATGACAACAAATACTGACAAGAAATAATTCACTACAACAACAACTGAACATCTTCAACCCATCAATGTAAAGAAATGTGTCTTGAAATGTAAAACTAGCTTTAAACAGAATACACGTTCACACGAGCGCCACTTTCACACATCGTCCCCGGTGACCAGCTCAGCTTTATTTATCAGGAAAACCACCGACAACACACTTTTGAATCCCATTTATCTTATACAGCCTCTATAATCGGTGGTCTTCTGTATGAGAGCAACAGCGATCCAAGCGGCTGGCTAACAGATCGAGCACATATTGAAAATGACTATTTTAATTCAATAAAGAAAGACAAACCAAAAAGAAGAGTTTCATTATAACAGCCAGTGATGTTCCACTGTTAGACAGCCAAGGCTAGAAATAAATGTACGGGATTCAGTCTTCAGTATGGGATACGAGGTTCAGTCTCTCTGTGCTCAGCGTCTGCTAAGTGATTTAAGCGGCAGGTTGTTCGGTTGCGACGGCAGACGGCGCTTGCCATGTCTTTGGGATAATAGGACGCGCCTCATTGAGCGAGCTTATTGGATCTTCCTGCGCTCTATAAGTGGCGATGCTAAATTGAATGCAACACACGTTTTTTTCTTGCCCGTTATTACATCAGTTTAAGAAGTATGAGTTGTGCAAACACTATTGTGTCAGTTCAGGCAGAGCTCGACGCCATCGAATTTTGACGACACTCATTTAGCGAAACAAGGTAAATGAGCTCATTTAGAATCCAGCCGCTTTTTCGCGAAGGGAGTGGTTTGTTCGTGAGTCTGCGATGCTTGAAGTGTGTCTTAATTGAAACATTTAGTCACAATCTAGCCAGCAGAAAATTGAGCGTACAGGAGCTGTAGATAACACGAAACACTTAACCGAACAAAGATCACTGTTCGTTTGAATGTTTCAAATGCAGGAATTCATTATAAACGATAAATAAAAAATAAGAGCTGTACACTTTTTTTAAACACTATTGGATTATTGGACACAGTCTTGTAGCAAATCGCAATATTTACGAATTGCCTAATTTGTATAATCTGCTTTTCGGTGTAAAATTTGTACGATTTTTATCATAAAGATTCATATGCAATGGCCACCTCGTAAACTTCCATAGGACTTCTTTCACTGTACATGCGATTTACAAATTAGTTATGTCTTCACAAACTAAGATAATAGTCGACATTATCGTCTCGTACGCTCCTTTCTATTTAGCCAATAGAGATTCTTATTCTGTGAGCTCAAAGTAATTTTCTCTCATTGTTTCTTCAATAAATGCGAATATTTTGCTTCCTCTGTACCGAAAGGCAGTCACAGAATGAGTTTGTCTTAGCTGGATAACTTTATTCTGAAGCACTCTTTGATTTGGCCCCAATCAATAAGCTACAGTGTCACTCAATGAGAAAGTAAACGTGATGTGCCGCGATAGTCGAAAAACAGACTTACCGTTGACTAGCACAACAATGTCCCGGAAATCAATTTCTCCCCGGGCCTCCACTCGCGCCTCACAGCGGTACACCCCCTCATCCGCTTTAGTCACTTTCATGATCTGGAGGTTGTTGTTCGGCAGGACGTGAAGCCTGTCTTCACGATGAAAAAGAGAGAGAGAGATGGTAATGCAAACTTAAAACAATTGAACATATTATGAGGAACATAAGAACACAAGATGTGATGCCACAATGATATAGTGTCCGGTTGTTATGCATTTATTAAGATGTTATGAGTGGTTGTTAGGCAGTTACTTAGGTATTCTGGAGTTTTTTTGAGCATTTGATATGGTGTTATGATTGGTTGTTAGGCAGTGGCTTAAGTATTATGAGTGGCTGTCAGGCAGGTGTTCTGAGTGTTTTTAGGCAGTTGCTTAGGTGTTATGAAAGTTTTTAGGCAGTTGCTAAGGTGTTATGATTGGTTGTTAGGCAGTTGCTAAGGTGTTCTCAGTGTTTTAGGGCAGTTAATGAGTGTTGTTAGGCAGTTGCTAAGGTGTTATGAATGTTTTAGGCAGTTGCCAAGTTGTTCTGAGTGGTCATTAGGCAGTTGCTAAGGTATTGTGAGTGTTTTAGGCAGTTGTTAAGGTGTTCTGGGTGGCTGTCAGACAGTTGCTAAGGTGTTATGAGTGGCTGTCAGACAGTTGCTAAGGTGTTATGAGTGGCTGTCAGACAGTTGCTAATGTATTATGAGTGGTTGTAAGGCAGTTGCTAATGTGTTCTGAGTGTTTTTATGCAGTTGCTGAGTGTTTTTAGGCAGTTGCTAAGGTGTTATGAGTGGCTGTCAGGCAGTTGCTAAGGTGTTATGAGTGGTTGCTAGGCAGTTGCTAAGGTGTTCTGAGTGTTTTTAGGCAGTTGCTATGGTGTTCTGAGTGTGTTTAGGCAGTTGTTGGGTGTTTTGAGTGGCTGTCAGGCAGTAACTAAGGTGTTCTGAGAGTTTTTAGGAAGTTGCTGCGTGTTTTTAGGCAGTTGCTAAGGTGTTCTGAGTGTTTTTAGGCAGTTGCTAAGGTGTTCTGAGTGTTTTAGGCAGTTGCTAAGGTGTTCTGAGTGTGTTTAGGCAGTTGCTAAGGTGTTCTGAGTGTGTTTAGGCAGTTGCTAAGGTGTTCTGAGTGTTTTTAGGCAGTTGCTAAGGTGTTCTGAGTGTTTTTAGGCAGTTGCTAAGGTGTTCTGAGTGTTTTTAGCAGCTAGTGTGCTGATTCGAACTTGTCTCTATAAACAGAAAGACAGGCAGACATACGATAGACACAATCAGACAGACAGACACACATACAAAGAGACAGCTTTACAAACAGCACTGATAATTGTTTCTGTTCAGAGAAAATCATTCTGACATCGATGAGATTGAGCTCAACCTCATCAATCCTCAAAACAAGTCCCGCTTTCATCTCAAAGACATTTACTAAATCAAACACCTAAAGGATTCCAAAAACACACCTTTAGTCTGGTTTTGTCATTTCCTGCTGACAAACAGACACTTTTCTCTTCTCATCCAGGAGAGATAGTTTTAGACGTACTCTCTAATTAGAATGAAAACAATCAAAACCTGAGAAATCGCCATGTTTTTATCTCTCGGGCCAGACAGAGCAGATAGCCTGTCAAACCACTGTCTCTGAATTCCAATTCAAGCTTAGTATTAAAATTAAATTCTCATTTCCAGAGAAAAGCTGATATTTACTGTGTGCTTTCAGTATGAACAAACACCCGAACCCACAAAAAAATGATGTATATCACAGTATATGACTCAGATCATATTGTGCATATTAAAGCGCCATTGTTATACAACTTGATACCATCCTTTTATCGTAGTACCACAACAAAACGTCTTTTAGAAACACAGGTAGAGTTCTTACTGTTGGGATCGGATGTGATTTCTCTGTTCTTGTAGAACCAAGAGACGGCAGGTACAGGTGAGCTGATGACATCACAGATGACCTCAGCATCCTCGCTCTGACGAAACTCCTGTGGGGTCTTCACCTCACGAAACGTCAGCTTCTCTGCATGATCAAACAAACACCACACATGAACAGTTTGACTTGGTCAATTTTGTAAAATAGTTTGTAGATTGTAGAGGTAAAATAATCAGGATTTGTGTTAATTTGATGAGAAATGTTAGAGTTCATACTGAGATCTTCAATAATATTGACTTTTGATTGTACACTTAACAAATCTGAGCTCAGTTGGACACATTGTTGAGATCTCTACAGAAACTGGAATGGAGACATTTTAATGAGACATCTATGAGAAATAATTGAGATATTTTTTGAGAGTCTCTTGTGAACCTTTGAGCAATCAAAATTTCCAGCAAGAAACTATTTAATGAATCAGAAGTACAGTATAACGACAGTCACAATTCAGTGTTTCACAGGCTAATGAAAACGATGGCATTGGTCTGAATGTCATTTTCTTCCCAGTAAACACATTTCTCTTCTCAGCACATCTCTCTTATTATGAAAAGATTTTTATAATCTGAATCTCATAATTCGACTGCAGTTACGAGGTCGGGTCAGACAAGTCACGTCGGGCTTGTTTTTACGCGGCGACTATTAAGTTGATTCATTCAATTTTCATCCTCATTGACCTCATTGAAAATAAAAACGAGTTTTTCTGCTTCTCAGTGACACCAAATGTCCATAAAGACTCGCTGAAGGTTGACATGCAAACTGAAAACTTCAATAAACCTGCACTACACAAAAAGCATGTTCTTCATCATTATTTTTGTCATATTTACAAGATAAAATATTTAAGCCTTATCATCCTTTGGCCCCAGACTGGTTGTCCACTGGAGCTAAGCAGGCCAGTACCTGGATGGGAGACCTCCTGGGAAAAACTATGTTGTGTTGGAAGAGGAGTTAGTGAGGCCAGCAGGGGGTGCTCACCCTGTGGTCTGTGTGGGTCCTAACGCCCCAGTACAGTGATGGGGACACTATACTGTAAAAAAGCACCGGATGAGACACTATCCTGACTCTCTGTGGTCATTAAAAAATCCCAGGGTGTCCTTCGAATAAGAGTAGGGGTGTAACCCGGCATCCAGGCCGAATTCGCCCATTCGCCTCTATACATCATCATGGCCCCCTAATCATCCCCATATGTCCTAATTAGCTTTGTAACTCTGTCTCCTCTCCACCTATAAGCTGGTGTGTGGTAGGCGTTCTGGCGCAAAATGGCTGCCGTCGCATCATCCAGGTGGATGCTGCAGATTGGTGGTAGTTGAGGAGATTCCCCCTTCCATGTAAAGCGCTTTGAGTAACCAGAAAACAACAATTAATTGAATCAAATTAATTAAAGTTCCAGTTAAACGAGCAGTTTCTGCTATCTCGTATCAATCTTGAGTACCTATAGAGTAGTATTCGTATCATCACGTTTATAAAAGAGAGATGCAACTATACAATTATTTCCGAAAACAGATGGCGTCCTGGGGAGGAACTAAATCACGACCGCACAATACATCATTGCATTGATTCAATATAAGTTGGTATTATTTACATTACGCACGTAAGCACCGATTGCCAACAAAACACGGACTCTTAACATTGTAAAGAAGTCAGAATGCATGAAACAGCGTTAAATCACGCCTTTAATTAATTCATTTTAACATCATTAAACTGTTTTAATTTTCATTTTAATGGCATAAATTTGTCGGTGACACTTAATGTTAAGGTTATATTGGTTAGCATTAGTGAATGCGCTAGCTAACAATAATATTGACTTTGGAAAATATAGCTGACATTTTTTTAATCACATTTTATAATAAAATATAGCACATTGTATGAAATGGTTTAAATCCACCAATAATAATATTCTTACTCTTATATTTTAACATTAATAAATTATTTAATAATATAATTCATAACTGTAATAATTAAAATGTACACTTTACAATAAGGTGCTATTTGTTAGAAAATAAGTTAATGCATTAGCAAATATAAACTAACAACAGAACAATACTTCCACGGAATTTATTCATATTAACTCATGCTAATTTCAGCAATTACTAATACATTATTAAAATCAAACGTTGTCTCTGTTAACATTAGTTAATGCACCAAAACTGAATTGACATGAACTAACATTTACAAAGATTAAAAACCACAACATTTCTCATTGCTAGCTAATGTTTGCTAATGCATTTACTAATGTTCGATTAATAGCACCTTATTGTTAAGTGTTACCGAAAAGTCAAAGAATCCTACAGGAATTTAAAGAATTGCTCAAGAAATTTGTCACAATTCTTATTAGAATCCCATAAAATCCACCAGGATAGACTTGTTTGTCTTATTTGTGAGACATTTGGTTGATCCAGCAAGATTCCTTCAGCTATCTAACAAATTCCTGTAGGATTCCGAGCAGACTAAATAAGAGCGATTGAGAGAGACGTATTCACTCACGATAGATCTCGAGCACCACCGTGGCCTCTTGGGTTTGTCCTGTGGCATCCACAGCCTGGCAGCGATATATCCCAGCATCCTCGATGATGGCGTTGTAGACTGTCAATCGAGACCGCACTCCTTCTGTATGGACAACCACTCGCTGGTTTGAGATGATGCGTTCACCTTGAGGGTTAAACCAGTTTATGCTAACTGGCTCGCCAATGGCTGACAAAAACAGAATAAACATGTGGGTGAAGACAACAATTAATTATATCATCAATTTCATTAGATGTAGTTCTAATAGATAAAAAACGTGCTCAATCACACTGCTACAATGATATTCTTATAACAATTAAATAACGCAGATTAATGCATGAACTGGTTTTGTACTAACAATACAGTTGCGACACCTAATTTCTTCCCTGAACTCATCGGCCATCTTGCAGCATTTCTTTCTTATTGATCTTAGTTTAATATCTTGTCAAGATCACACCTTTGGTGATTTAAATGCCGTCTAGACGTAGCCACGATAACGGAATAACATTTAACAATCGGTTGTTATTGATAATGATATGTGCGTTGTTTGTAAGTGCGATTTAATGTCGAATTTCCACCATAGAAAAACATCTCAGCTGACCCTAAACAAAGCTACAATACCATGAGATTTCAATGCTTTACATGGGAGTGGAGGAAATATCAAAGTCCGGGAGTATTGTGTGCTTATAGAATGATTTATTGTGCGTTTGTGTCTTCGGGGTGGACGGGATCTCAAACGCCCCCCTCACTTCTGCCGTGTGATCAATGTGGTCGTGATCCTCCAGCTGGATATTGACAGAGCCGGTGTGAAACATCAGACAGACGGGATTCACGGAAAAGTATTGCATGTAGGGGCAAACAGTGTGTGATAGACAAAAAGAAATGAACGTGTCGTCATGGCAACAACAGGATGTCTGTGTGGGTAATCGGGCATTGTGAAAGTTCATCACTCTGCTGTCACACCGCGTTTCAACAGGTGGAGTCAACAGGTGGGCAGAGAAGTGGCCTATACAGAGACGTGCTATAACTGCCAACAGACGCTGATGACTAACAGTGTGTATCTGTCATGTCCTTAAAACTTGTGCACAAGAAAATATATGTATGACTAATGTAAGACCAGACGGAATGTCTCTGTATGAACAACGTTGGAATAAAATAATCCTATACTGACTAAATATATTTCTGATATATGTCTGTTGCATATTAAACTGTAGTGCAACAGAACATTACCATAGTGAACAGTGAAGTATACTACAATAAACTTGAAGGCCACGGCCCCCAAATTAACAGTGCCAGTGACTCGAGACCCCCAATATCATCGGGTTTGTCTAAAGTAAGGGCTCACGATCGAGGGGAAGGAAAGTCGAAAGGCTGGGATTTTTCTTATCTGTATGGTTTTATTTTTAACTAATATTTGCGTTTAAAAAAAAATCGCGACCCCTAATTTGGGAACCAATGTACTTCAGTATTAACTTCAGTTTATCCATTTACTTCCCTGATGTTGATACTACTAATGTATACCACTATAGTAAAAATGTAAGTGTAGTAATAACTATAATATATTACAGTATACTAAAATGTACTACAGGACAGGTTACCATAGTGAATACAAAATAGTAAACACAGTATTAGTGCTTAATACTAATTTAATAGTATGGTATTTTGATGTGGTTTGTAATATCATGCATTGCCTAATATATGTATTGCATAAGCTTGACATCATGCAATGCTTAACACACACGTGCACTCACACGCTCACATTCAGACACACCCACACACACGCACGCATGTATAAACACATGCACACAAATACACACACACTAGGGGTTGAACGACCTCTCGACTAGTTGACTATCTCATGCAACCCCTAACATGTGCACACACACATATATGCATAAACACACACGCATGAACACGCACGCATGCTTTAACACACAATTTCATACACAGATGCACACACAAAGCATGCATACATGCAAAAACACATGCACGCACATCTCAAACACACAGGCATAGACGTCCACACACGTTAATCATGCGAGCGTAAGAACTGATGCAAGCGATTCTAAAAATAGCTTATGGCATTATTTACACAATAATCAAAACATAAACCTGGCAGTAAAATAAACAAAGGATGAATCAGAGATGAGGAGTTTTCTGTGTGCTGGTGATCAGCAGCAGGTGCGTGAATATGATGTTCAACGTGAAGTGATGTCAAGCGTTTATCAAAGTAAAGAGTCAGGGTTACTCTTCAACAACTGTGCAAACCAAAAGCATGATGGGAAACATCGTCCTGATGTCAGAGCTTAGTGCTTATTGAATCAAAGCCAACAACAGTGATGTTCTGTCCACGCGTGTCCATTAATTCATGACTGCTTTTCAGTGGAGACTTTGATTACAAAATACACATTTTACTTCTGAGGTGCTTACTGTTCAGATGTACATCTTCAATAGAGACATTGCTATAAATGTTCAGCAGGTTGACATCTTACCTGTGCAGGTGAAGAATTTGGACTCTCCAACACTCAGCTCCACTTTATTAAGCGATATGGACACCTGAAGCAAAGCTGCGAAAGAAAGAGAATAAAAGACCATCATTTATCACAGAAAAACAGACATCATCTCTGTCTACTCCACAGGGTTTACTTCACATCTCAGTCGTTTTGAAAACAACTATTGAAGACGATGTTGATCATTCTGAAAGCTATGTCTCAGTAAAAATATAATAAAATATTCAGACAATAACATAAAAAAATACAACAAACCAGAGGAGCTTTAATCTTTGACATGTATCAAAATCCTCTGATAAGAAATGTTATTTTCACCATGTTTCATCATCGTTGACTTTAATAATCTCCTCAGATGTTTTAAAACAACACAAATCCTTTTATCAAGCATCTGTACCGTTCTCAATATAACACCAAAGCAGCCTACAGATGGCAGTAATAATATGTCAGGGCATCGCTTATCTCCGCAGTCGCTGTATAAATCTTTAATACGTCATGCCGGTCGCCGATTTATTTCTCTAAGGGAAGCGGGTGGAAGAACAGCCCATCTCTTTATTGTGGGTCTGTTCCAGTTTTACACGAGGTCTCCTCAGACCCTGCTAAGAACGACCACGTCTAAATTAGGAAGCGTGAGCTGATTAATGACCAAAGTGAAGCTCTGAACTCTGAGTATAGAGACCGCAGTCATCTCAGGAGTCCTTTTGATGGCTGTCACCTGATGAGTAAGTGTCACGACGGCCGCAAAAGTGCATGTGTGCTAACTTCTGTCACGAACTACAACACTGTAAAGTCAATGAGTAAAAATACGCTTTAGTCCTCATGATTTGAATTTTGCCCGAAGACTCAGATACAACCGCCAGCATTCGTTGGAAAACAATGAGCGTTAAAAGATTATTTTATATAAAATCCAACATGTCTTTGTTAAATTACTATATAATATAATCTATACAATGTTGCGTGTAACTAGTTACTAAGTAATTAGTTACTGTATTTTAATTACTTTTCCTTTGAAAAAGTAAAGTAAGGGATTACTTTGATTTCTACTGTAATTTCATTACAGTTACTTTTGATGTAATTAAACTAAATACTTTGTGCAATACATGCATGTGCAATAATGTGTTGACATCAAAATTCACAGTCTAACTTTAAAATCTGTGCTTTAATGTATAATTCTCACATTTGTAATACTTTGGTCAGTTAATAATATTATTTATTGATGTAGGATATAGAAAGTAATTAGTAATGAATAACTAAATACTTTTTGGACAGAGTAATTTGCACAGTAATCTAATTACACTATTGAATATGTAATGAGTAACTAGTAATTAATTACTTTTTCAGAGTAACTTACCCAACACTGAATCTATATTATTTTTTTACTTCTGTAAACTAAAATTGCAATTGGATTTCATACTGTGAATGCTTAGCATGAAAAATTCACCAATGCCAGGCCACGTAGATGAATAGAGCGTCATCAATGGAAAGTCAAAATTGAGCTAATATCTTACATTTTGTGATTTGCAAAATCAAAGAAAATTATAAAAGAAAAAGTATTACTGTCACTAGACCTTAATTTACTTAAACAAGCTGATCTCATGTGAATTCATAACTATTTTAAGAGTTGGCTAATTCATATGAACCATACAAAAATGTCCAATTATTCGAAAAACGCAATGCTGAAGCCCCTCCCCTAACCCCACCCCTAAACCTAACGTCAAATGTGTGAAAGGAAATCATTAGATTACGATCGTACAAATCCACTATTCCACCTTTTAAAATAGTTATGAATTCCTGTGAGATTGTGTTGACTTAAAACCACGATCGGATATCAAAGCTAAACCCATTAACCTTGATAATGATATAGTTCTGAAGATTAAAACGGTAAGAAAGATTAAACCCGTAAAAGAGATTAAATCTCTTAAACTATAAAATAAATAAAATGTGAAACGTAAAAAATTGGTGCACAAAATACGTCAGATCCGACCACTGGGATCGGCTGGATTCTTAAAACATTTTTGGGGATGAACTTTTGCTTTGAGATACACAAAGACTTGATGCTAATATATGATTCCGTTACGTATAAAATACAATAAACCAGGAGAGCCTCAGGTTTCCTTTTGCACATTTGGCAGGTGTGAAAATCTAATTCCTCAAGCTAAACAATAAAACAGAAACGTGTGAAAGAAATGAAACTCCTGAAGAGGTCACAGCATCAAAGTTCACAGAAAAGGAGAATTAAAGAATTTACAGATCTGAATATAGACATTACAGTGGATTTGGTTCACCGGTCATCTAAAGTAGGCTATAGTCTGTTATACAGTGAATTTATCTGTAATCATTTTGCTGTTTTTTATAATTTGTTGCTTTAATATGGTAAATTTAGCTACACAGCTCCTCAGAGTGAGGTCTAATATGCTGACGGTGACCTGTGCTATTTTTTTAAATTGGTCTGTGTACCCATGCGTCAAACCAATGTCTTTGAAAAACATAAGATGCGGAAAAAGAAAAGAAAAAAAAACATAGACATAGTCAGCATTGTAAACTAGCTAATATTTAAAGTACATGTGTGTGTGCACGTGTGTATAGTATATACTGAATATACATTTATATATATATACAGTATATAACCCAACCTCAATCTGTATAAGGTTAACTAACATCATTTATACCATCAGATCTGTCCACGTTGAAAGTGTGTATTTACTGTAATTAAACTCATGGGCGAGACGTGCCGCCTGCGAAGCAACACTCGGGCTGTCCCTGTCTGCACTTTGAGTTTCAGGGACTGTGTGATTCTCTCTGGACACACGGGGGTTAACAGAAGGCAGAAACGCCGCAGAGACGTGCTAAAAGAGTGGCATTGCATGCTGGGATAGTTTCAGAGCAAAATGGGGTTTGCACTCACTGAAAGCCCCTGCAGCATAAATACGGCTGTCGTCTCCCGCCTGGGACTCCAGTTAAGAAGGTCTGTGCCATTGTTCATTAGCACGTTTCTGTTAGCTCGCTGCTGTTTAAATGATCTTTATAAATCCCACGTGCACCTGCGAGCATCCATTTGCTCCCAACCCTCTAGCTTTACTCTTTTAACCGTGTGATCGTTGCCTGGAGCGGTAGCGTGTCTCCCTGGAACCTTCGCAGATTCTGTGTAGTTTGTATTTACTTGTTTGCAACCCCACTTATGGTGTATTTATGTGACTTTTAAAATTGCATGCTGCCTCTCTATCGCCATCTCTGTTCGAAACTTACAACTACAGGCTACTTTACGTACTTTTCTTTATGTGAGACAGAGTTTTTCCAGTCAAATCCCTGCCAATTTACGACACCCACCTCAAAGAATCTTCTACAAAGTGCAACCCTTCTGCAATCGTTCCTCGGTCACTCTGCATCTCTCAGCGGACTCGACATAAGTTCATATTATAACCGATTTGTTATGAAGAGTAATAGTAGCACGTGTCTGAAATCTGTGCCCGAGGCATTGAGCTTCTCTCGCTCAATGTTTACCAGCTCAAATGTCATTTGTGAAGTCGGTGACGCTGTGTTTATCCCTGCAGTGATGTGTGACGAATGACGATTGCATCCCAGCTGGTGTGATCTAAACAAAATACCTTTCGTATATTTTATGTACCGTCCACATGACTCAACCATGGCGACCCGATTGTTCCCTGTGAAGCTGTAGAATACGGCCAAAAGTTCTGAAACACTCACGCAGTATTTGTTTACAGATCTTTCCACATTTCAGAAGATTAGTTAACTCAATGAAATTGCAAAATAATGAAACTGTAACTAGGAATTATGCTGTGACTAAAAGGACAAAAATACATTTTACCATCTTTAAATAAAATGCATAGACTTTGAAAAAACATTTTAGTTTTCTAAAGAAGGAAATTAAGATGTAAGCACAATTATATTTTGTTGACAAAATATCAGACATTAAAAGTAGTGCTGTCAATTAAAAAAAAAAAAAAGATTTCTTTAACATCATTATTGTATGAATGAAAGCCAACATTCTTATATTAGTACTGTTGTCTCTATTAAATTGATTATTTTTTTATTTATTTTAACATTAAATATGGCCATTTTAATATAGTCTATTAGGAAAAATTATTTTAGGGTAGGAAAAATACAGAAACTTAAGAGAAGTTCCCAAACTCTGAAACAGTCTTCAATGCTAAATTGTAAATTAAACACGCGTCAAAGCATCTGTTTCAAATCGCGCTTAGATGCTTTAAAAGGCTGTTGATGAATAAGAGCGTGATAATATAATGTAACCTAGGATGGCACAACAAATGGATGCTACGTTAATTGCGTTAAATATTTTTTATGCGTTAATCTGAGAAAAAGTATTGAATGCGTTAATACGTTAACATGTCAACGTTGACAGTCCTAATTTAAACATATTAGGCATGGGCCGGTATGAGATTTTGACGGTATGATAACCTTAAGCCAAAATATTGAGTGTGGTGGTTTTTCAGGTCTCCTTCTTTTTTATGTCTGTTGTTCAATAACAAAACTTTTATCCTTGACAAAGCCACAACCATATCACAGTTAACAGGTCTGCAGTGAAGAACCAAAATCAACCAGAAACACAACATGTTTCACACAGATAGGACCCCCGCAACGACAATGACTGTTACAACCGAAGCCCGTCACAAGAACCTTCTCAACGAGTCCAAACACACAGGAGGCTGAGCGATCGTTCCCGCTGAGCGGTCGGCACCCCACCGGTACTGTCACCTCCACAACAATGAATACTCCACCATTAAAACACATTCACACGATGACAGCTGGAGGGGAGCAAGAAAACTATAACACTAGACTAGAGTTTGTTTATGAATTAACAGTAATTGCTTTTATATTTTTTATTTTAATATAACTTGTCTATTGCTACTGTATTGTCACTTTATGTAATGGTTTGCCCAGCCTGATCTCATGGGAATTCGTAACTTTTTACGGGGTGGCTTACTTGTAAGAGTTTGCGCGTCGCGAATCGTACTTAAACGTACAATTACGAGAAAAAGGAAGTACTGAAGCCCCACGCATAACCTACCTTCAACTGGCGCGAAAGAAAATCGTACCAAAATGTACGATTGAAATCAACCAAATTCATATGAATAAGCCAAAATTAGCCATATTGTAAAATATTTACGTATTTTCTGTGCGATTCTATTCCGCCAGCGACTATTTGACTTTCTCAAGGTACTTCTAGGTTAAATGAAGGTTACAAAAAAAACGAAGATAAACATGTAAAGCCTTTGGAAAACAAGTTGCATTATTATTAATAGTTATTTTTAATTAATATTCTATTTAAATCTGCAATCTGAACTTTTGCCTTTTTATCGCCATCTCCGTTTAAAACATTGCTTTTTACAGTCCATCTGAAAATGTAACATTTTCACATTTTTAATTAAACCTCTTGCGCTATGAAAGAGCAATCTGTGAGCAATAAAATGTTGTTCTGGCTCTAGTTTTATGAATAGATAAAATACTGCAGCAGTAAAATATTTCAAGGTTGGTGTTGGATGATAATACCACAATACTGTTTGCATGGGCATATAAAATGTTTCTTTTGCTTTTCACAGAAAATACCATTTGAAAAGAAGTGATCAGTCAGGAAAAAAATAATGACAGAACACTTGTATTTGACTGATCTATTCCTCTTCATCTTTAGGTAATGTCACATCTTATCTCACACAGACACAGTAAAGCGTCTCGACCAGACAGACTCCAAACAAATAAGATCATGCATCTATTTCAATTATTCATCCGTGCAGCAGTATTCCAGAAATTCCTCTAACATCTCATCTGAAGCAGATCCTGTGAGACATTGTTGATATACTGTCTTTAGCTCAATTATAGGTCAAATTTGAGTCTTCTGATTGCTGCGTCCCATCTAAATATCATTGCAATCTTCCCCAAAAACAAGAAGGACGACCACATCTCTCAAAAAAACCTCCCGTCACTGCTCATTTTGAGAAGCAACATTCAAACAGTCGATGAGGAAGAAGAAATTAGATCTTTCTCAGTTGCTGTAAAGGGATGGACTTGGGGTGAATGTTGGACAATAGCATCCCTGCTTTTATGTCTGTCTCTGTAATCGCTGACTATGTTTGTCTTTTGTTTTATATTCACATGACGTGATGTTGGAAAAGCGGTCCAGACCTGATTTTAGTGATGGATGTGAGATTCACAGTTACAGTTCATTATTCTGCACTTGGATGTTTGCCCTGCAGCATGGATTTCTGAATGTGGTATTTTTGGATGTTTGTTCCCAGCATGCGCTTTTGCGTTTGGCTTAACAACTGTTTTTTTTTCTGAAGTTAAACAAGCAAGATTTTGTCATCTAAACAATCACAATGGTGAGCGAACTGTCCAGCTTCAGCATAAACCAGCATGATGCAGCATCAACCAGCGTGCTGTCCTAAAAATTATTTAGTAGTGGATTTTCAGTTTTACAGTAAAGCATGTCAACCAGGAAAAGTAACACATCAAATAAAAATCCCCAAATGGTTCCCTGTTCATCTAATGGAGCACAGTAACATTCTGTGAGGGCAACATTATCCAGCCTGATGCGCCATTAACCAGCATGGTGCACAATACACCAGCATGAACAAGCCTGATGCTGTATAAATCAACATAAACCGGCCTCATGCGGCATAAACCATATTAAGGCATCAGAAACTAACACAGACCAGCCTGATGCAGCATAAACCAGTCTAATGTAGCATAGACTAACACAAACCAGCCTGATGCAGGATAAACCAGTCTAATGCAGCATAGACTAACATAATACATAAACCAGCCTGGTGCAGCATAAACCAGTCTAATGCAGCATAGACTAACATAAACAAGCCTGATGGAGTATAAACTAGTCTCATGCAGCAAAGACTTACATAAACCAGCCTGGTGCAGCATAAACCAATCTAATGCAGCAAAGACTAACATAAACTAGCCTGATGCAGCATAAATCAGTCCAGTGCAACATAAACCAGTCTAGTGCAGTATAAACCACTCTAATCCAGCAAAGACTAACATAAACCAGTCTAATGCAGCATAGACTAACATAAACCAGTCTAATGCAGCATAGACTAACATAAACAAGCCTGATGGAGTATAAACTAGTCTCATGCAGCAAAGACTTACATAAACCAGCCTGGTGCAGCATAAACCAATCTAATGCAGCACAGACTAACATAAACTAGCCTGATGCAGCATAAATCAGTCCAGTGCAACATAAACCAGTCTAGTGCAGTATAAACCACTCTAATCCAGCAAAGACTAACATAAACCAGTCTAATGCAGCATAGACTAACATAAACCAGTCTAATGCAGCATAGACTAACATAAACCAGCCTGATGCAGCAAAAAACATTTTAAGACATAAAAAAACAGCCTGATGCAGCATAAATTAGTTTAAGGCATCATAAACTATCAAAAACCAGCTTTGGCCATCATAAACTAATAAATGGCAGCCTGATGCAGCATCAACCAGTCTAATGCGACATAAACTGACATAAACTAGTCTGATGCAACACAAACCAGTCTAATATAGCATAAACTAACATAAACCAGCCTGACAACGCACAAACCAGTCTAATGTAGCATAAACTAACACAAACCACCCAATCCTGTCTAAACCAGTTTAATGCAGCATAAACTTAACCTAACCGATCCTGCTAAAGCATAAACCATCTTAAGGGATCATAAACTACCATAAACCAGCCTGATGGTGCATAAACTAACTTAACCAGCTAAAAGCATTTCAGACCAGTCTGATTGATCTTCTCAACACTTGATATCTAACTTTAAAAATGATCCCTATGACATATAAATACAGTTTCAGTTTTTGGGATGTTTGACACACTGTCCTGATAGTCAATAAGTGATCATGTGGTGTCTGTAGATCTCAAACCGAATCATTCAGTCTCAGGGTCGCATTTGATCACCCACATTGATTACAGATCTTCACAAAATGGATGTTAAAGTTCACTCGCCGTTTGAGTGCAAACGTTCATTCTTTCATAAAAATCAATAGTTTTACAGGAGATGTGAAGCAGTACGACTCTGGTGTACCGCACAACTGAACAAAACACTGTGAGCATTGAGCAAAGATTCAATTTCTCTCAAATCTCAGTGACCCTGCCTCCCTAAACAAGCCCTTCCTCATTATTCTCGACGTCGCCCGCTGACACGAGACTATAGACGGGACGTACCATCACAAAGTCATTCATCTTCAGTCGCACGAGGGGTCAGCGAGCCCTCAGACGGCACGCAGGCCGCATCTCTCTCTAATGAGCTTTCAATTGTGTTCTCTCTCCAGCGCTTTCTCGAGCATGTTTGAGTGAATGCTGACCCACAATGCACCAGTGAGACGAGAATGGAAATCTCATCAGAGACGCGGCGTCTCGCTGTCTGAGGTCAGACGCTGTTCGCTCTGACGTGCTCGGAGGCTTGAGGTACGAGACTGTCACTTCTGTGTGATGTGAGAATCACGGGTTAGAATTACACGTTCCACAACAACCAAAAACTAGACTTTATTGAAGAACAATGAGATCTCAGAGACAGATATGACATTAAAGAAGAGCGAGTTAAATGTTTACGCTAGAAAACGTAACACCTCAAATGTTTTTTTCCTGTGAGAATGACTCAAATTTCACACGTACATTTCCGTAAGTTTCAGGGGAGATCGCAGAAGTGTCACAAATACTAAAACAAGATTATTGTAACTGTATAATCTTCATGACTGTACAAACGTTCAGTGTTCAAACACTCAAAACTCTCATTTGTAAAATCTTCCCAAGTAATCTGACAAATGGGACAGTTTATCCCAAAATAAAAATTCTGTCATCATTTACTCACCCTCAGGTTGTTCCAAAACGTTGTAAAATTCTTAGTTCTGTTCGACTCAAAAGAAGATATTTTGAAGAATGTTTGAAAACTAAACTGTTTTGGTGCACCATTGACAACAATAGTAGTTTTTCTGTACTATGGAAGTCAATAGTGCCCCAAATCTGTTTGGTTACATTCTTCCAAATACCTTTCCTAGTGTTTAGCAGAACAACAAAATTTACAGTTTTGAACAACTTGAGGGTGAGTAAATGATGACAGAATTGACCCCAAAATGAAAGTTCGGTCATCTATTCATTTATTTGTTCTGATGAACACAGAGAAAGATATTTGGAAGAATGATTATAACCAGACGGATCTTGCACCTTATTGACTTTCATAGTAGGAAAAAAATACAATGATGGTCAAAAGTGTCCCAGAACTGTTTACTGTCCCACAACATTTTTTCCTACCATGGGAGTCAATGGGGGGCAAGATCCGTCTGGTTATAATCATTCTTCCAAATATCTCTCTCCGTGTTCATCAGAACAAAGACATTTATACAGATTTAGAACAACTCGAAGGTGATTAAATGATGACAGAATTGTTGGGTGAAGAATCCCTTTAAGTTGAAACACAATCAAAACTTCATGACATGCCGAGACTTTACTCTAGCAAAACTAACAAACTAATAAAACAGACAGATTGTTTTGGTTGATAAAATATGTTAAAATGCATGTGCATGCATGTTTACAAACACGTTTCATCCTGTAAATGCTGCAGTATTTTCATGTGCAGCAGGTGGATATTTCTAGCACTTGTTTCGGATGTCGTTGACTCTTTGATTATGTGTTTGGGATGTGTGTAGAGGTGTTTTCTGAAGATGTGTGTGTGTGTTTAACGCAGGTATCCACACCAGTGGGGGAGATGCCTAAATTGGGTTTAGATTGCTTTAGAAGCCTTAAGGATGTGGGGTGAGTTGCCATGGAGACGAGAAAAGTTAAAGCCAGAGGAACTGCTAATGAGCTTTAGAAACCCATCCGCAAACACACACACACATTAAATACACAAAACCCGTCAGTTTCTTATATAACAGAATTGGGAGGATTCTTTTAGAAACATGACAACTTTCAAACCATCACTGTAAAATACAAAACCTGTCAAGAACAGGAAGTGTCTTTATTAATGTCAACATGCTTATTTCTCTCTTTACTACGACATTAAATTATAATTATTGGAATTGTAAAGTATTATAAATAACGGTATAAATGTATTATCCGCTTCATGTCTAGCAAAGTGTTTTAGTGTGGCTAAAAATCGGCAGACGCTTTTCTGAAGATGTGCCTGTTTTGTCAGCTCAGACCCTCTGGTTGCTACGATACGAAATATCCGCTGAAGTAATGCGTTACTATCAGATTTCTCCAATAGATTGTTCTACAAACAAATGTTGATTTTGTGAGATATTGTCTGGCACAGACACAGACACAGGAGAACAAAACTGGGAACATCTGCATTATAAAAGCATGATGCAGCCAGTGGGTTGATATTTGTCACGCCCCCTTCACTGTGATTGGAGAGCTTAGAAAAAGGGACATTGACAAACGCAGCGTTCTACTCAAACTTGAACACACCAGCTGATGGTGTTTTTTAAATGTGTTGCGCTTTCATTGTAAACAACTGAAAAAATGCTGATTTATATACAATAAAAAGATCAAATGTAATCTACGTTCAATGATAATCAATGAATCACTGCATCTCAACTCTGCATAAAATAAAAAATAAATGGATGTAAATGATATGATAATGCAAATATTATTATTTGAAGACTTCAGCTAAGTTTCCACGGCTAAATCAATAATAAAGATCTTCTCTTTAACACAATAATAAGATGCACTTTAATGCATTACTGCAGTGACTCTTAACCCACTGCTAACAATCAGAAAGCCCCCAAAGCCAGAGAACCCCGAGCGTTACTGCAACACATCCAAAGAAAAGAAAAACAATTGAGCGTGTGCATATTCATAAAGCATCAGTGGAGGGTTTAACTGCTGATGCTGCACTTGGCGTGATGGCACGCCAGCTCTAGTTTGTTTTGGAAGCTCTCACAGGCCTTTCAGAAAGGAGCCGGGATTAAAAGTGTCGGCACAACGCCAGCGGTCCAACAGAATAATAATGTTAAAGAAACGCAGAGTGTCTACAACTGATTATAATACTCGAAGAATTAAGAAGCTGAAAATATTCAAACCCTCAAAGCGCACAGTTACCAAACATCATCTGAACTAAACTCATGTGAGGTTTGGCTGAGACGCATCGTGCACACGACGAGAAGTCACTCGAACTCTTGTGAGACGATCCACAAACTCTGTCACTTATCCAGAGTTTTGTCGATTTCTCAGTAAATCTCACAAACTTCTCAATTAGAGTTTGAGAAGAGATGTCAACAACGTCTCAAACTGAGCTCAGAGTCTGAAAGATCTCAATATGAACTCAATCATTTCTCATCAGATTTACCCGAATCCAGATTATTTGAGCTCTACTATACTTTTATTTGCCCCCTCCACCTTCATGGATTGCAACAATTACCTCACGTGTTCCTGTTTTAAGTCTTCTATTCAATTTCAAGAGAAACCTATTAAGTTTAAGTTGATATCCATCCATCCATCCATCCATTTTCTTCCGCTTATCCGGGGCCGGGTCGCGGGGGCAGCAATCTAAGCAGGGATGCCCAGACTTCCCTCTCCCTAGACACTTCCTCCAGCTCTTCTGGGGGGACACCGAGGCGTTCCCAGGCCAGCCGGGAGACATAGTCCCTCCAGCGTGTCCTAGGTCTTCCCCGGGGTCTCCTCCCGGTGGGACATGCCCGGAACACCTTCCCAGGAAGGCGTCCAGGGGGCATCCTGAAAAGATGCCCAAGCCACCTCATCTGGCCCCTCTCGATGTGGAGGAGCAGCGGATCTACTGAGCTCCTCCCGAGTGACTATCTCACCCTATCTCTAAGGGATCGCCCAGCCACCCTCTGGAGAAAGCTAATTTCGGCCGCCTGTATCCGGGATCTTGTCCTTTCGGTCATGACCCACAGCTCATGACCATAGGTGAGAGTAGGAACGTAGATTGACCGGTAAATCGAGAGCTTCGCCTTGCGGCTCAGCTCCTTCTTCACCACGACAGACCGGTACAGCGACCACATTACTGCAGAAGCTGCACCGATCTGTCTGTCAATGTCCCGTTCCATCCGTCCCTCACTCGTGAACAAGACCCCCAGATACTTGAACTCCTCCACTTCAGGCAGGGAATCTCCACCTACCTGAAGTGGGCAAGCCACCTTTTTCCGACTGAGAACCATGGCCCCAGATTTGGAGGTGCTGATTCTCATCCCAGCCGCTTCACACTCGCCTGCAAACCGTCCCAGTGCATTCTGAAGGTCCTGGTATGATGGGGCCAGGATGACGACATCATCCGCAAAGAGCAGAGATGAAATAATGTGGTCCCCGAACCCGACGCCCTCTGGCCCCTGGCTGCGCCTAGAAATTCTGTCCATAAAAATTATGAACAGATCCGGCGACAAAGGGCAGCCCTGCCGGAGTCCAACATGCACTGGAAACAAGTCTGACTTACTGCCGGCAATGTGAACCAAGCTCCTGCTCCGGTCGTACAGGGACCGGATAGACCTTAGCAAAGGGTCCCGAATCCCATACTCGCAGAGCACCCTCCACAAGATGCCGCGAGGGACACAGTTGAATGCCTTCTCCAAATCCACAAAACACATGTGGATTTGTTGGGCAAACTCCCATGAACCCTCCAGCACCCTGGAGAGGGTATAGAGCTGGTCCAGTGTTCCACGACCGGGACGAATACCACATTGTTCCTCCTGGATCCGAGGTTCTACCATTGATACTTAAATTAAAATACTGAATATTCTCCTGAGCTATTAGAGATTTATCATTCCAATAAATAAAGAAAACACGTTACAGTACTTCGGACAGATCTGACCACGCGCACTTGAACTTCGCAGCAGCTTCGAGCCATCTAGCATGTCACATAAACCCAATGAAAGATCTCCAGCGAGCCATTACGAGACGACACCCTCGTAAATTCACAAGTATTGACGATGCGTACACGTTTGTGAGCTCATAAAGATCATTCATGAATTCTCATGGTCAATATTCACGCCTATTATCACAGACATAAAAGCCAGACTTTGCTGATGCGAACAATCCCACAATGCTGTTCATGCTAAACCATCGTCAAATTTGCTCGTGTGACTGCCTCATGTGTGCCCTGTTTGTGTAAAATTTGGATTTTTGTTCACATTTAGCAGATGGTAAATAACCCTAAATATTGTAGTACAGTAAACAATAAATGAAGAGTTTATTTGCCAAAACAGATAACTCATAAATCATAGATAACCTAAAGTTTATTTATGAAGTTAACAACCCAACTGCAGTTTGATTGATATTCCTTGAAATGAACAATAAAAAACATGACTTTTTACCATTTTTATCAGATTTTGTCCCAAAAGAACTCTTGAAATATTATTGCACAACACACAATGATTTACAACTGGTATTAATATACAGTTCCCAGTATCACGGTGCCAGTGAAAATAGAACAATTATTAATAAAAGATCAATATTAAAAAAATACTGTCATGAAAATGAATGTCCTGCTTATAAAAACACAATAAGATTGAACTAAAATATATATTTTTAATGTTCTCCTCACAGTTAAATTTATAGACGTATAGATGCGACATTCGACTGCATGTCTTTGTGTCCGCCATCTTGGAACAGTCAATCCCTTAAAGTATGTACTCTTTTTGTTATGGAACAGTATATAAAACTGTATGGACGCACTCGGACATACTAACGCGAAACGGATATTGCCATTATTGCCAAGACGTTATTATGGCCTTTAACTGTCACGAACATCAAAATTCAGCTCTTCCTTGCATTTAAGTATTTATTCATTTATTATCGTGTATGTAGTGTTTAGGGTGTACTATCATTTATTAATTTAGCGGAGCATCTTTTACTTAATTTTATTAATGCCGTGTAGCATCACAAAACTCCGCCCCCTCTCGCACAGTTTTTCAAGATGCCTTTGTCTTGTATTGCGTCAGTTTAGCATTTATAATGTTTAGATCTACACTACAGCCGGTGTGTGACTACGGTAGCAAACACACAGTCAACTAGAGTTCATGGACCGGCTTTGACCGATCCAATATGGCGGACGATTAGTATGTAGCGTCTCATAAAAAAGCTGTTAGTAAGGCATCTATGTATATATTTCTATGGTTAACTCTATCAGCTAATATGTGTTTGCTTTGTTAACAATTTTAGTAATAATTCATGAGGACACACAGCACAACTATTTCTAATAAATAACCTGAAAACAGAATTGTGCAATGAGGACTTCGTCCCATGAATGGATGAGAAGACACAAGTATCTGCCAGTCAAACTCAAGAAGAAATAAGAGGGGTGGGTGTCATTAGTTGAAATGATTCAGGCTTCTGTACACGAGACACTTTTATGGACCTTCTGCAGCTAATTTACTGCGTCTCTCTTCTGCACTTCATTAAACCGCGTGTCTGCGCCCGAGCTGCATTCACCATTCTCTCCACATTACAGCAAATGGATTCCGGCATCTGGCACCAAAATTTGTCACGAGCAGCAGGGCTTTTGCTCGCACGCTGGAAATGAAAGCGGAGGTGTTCTGAGAGCGCACGAGTCCCGCTGGAGACGGAAACGCATTTAAAATGCTGCACGGGTGGCAATGCATCTGTTAAACAGCTATCTGCAGCCCTGAACATCGTAAAATAGTGTCTTAACAAAACCATATAGAGAACTACAGAACAAATGAGGAGTGTCTGCAGTTTTCAGTTAAAGTCCTTCTAAGAAGAAAGCAAAAAAATAGATTACGTTAAACTATTAATGACTCCACAATGGGATGGTGTCTCAAAAGCCGATGACACATCATTTCACATCAACACGGGAATTAAATAATAAAAAAAATTCAACGCCGCCTCAAGGATTAAAAAAATAAAGAATGATGTTAGTCAGAACTCTTGAAAGGGCTCTGCGCGCGGAACAAAGGATACAGAGTTACAGATGATGTACGAAAACACGTCGATCAGAGCTAAGCATCCGCGTTCCCCCCCGTAGACACGCATGCCCTGCGGCCCCGCGCCCGCCATGTTACGGGACCCCTGCCAACACGCGCTGAAACCGTCTCAGAAATAAAACATCTGACTCATCTTCAGCTCATTTCTCACACGAGGGCAACCCCATCAGAAGAGACGCGCGTACGTTTCAACACGTTGCTCTGCTATGACCTTCACATGACAGAGGCCATAATCACAAGGCTTTAGATAACAAGAATAGAAAACATATGTAGAGCCTTTGAATGAATTAAACAACGCCATTAAGCTTTGAATATATAAAAGTCACACGTAATATATTCAATTGTTGGACACAGAAGGTGTGCATAATGTCATACATCATGTGATAAATCAGTGATTATTTTCTGCAGGGTGTCAAATGGAGTGAAATTTTTTGATCTTGTGAGCGTTGTTTTACACCACTTGACCTGCGGGTGTCACTGCAGATGACCTTCACCCTATAGATTAGATTAGATGATTAGATTCAACTTTATTCTCATTACACATATACAAGTACAGTGTAACGAAATGTAGTTTAGGTCTAACCAGAAGTGCAATTAGCAAGTGCAGATATACAGTGTGAATAAGAACAGAATACAATAGAGCACATGCTTTAATGTACGTCAGTGAGGGTGTCACGAGACAACGGTGTTACACATGCGGTAGAACCGGGACACACACACTCTACTCATTCAAATACACACAAACACAATTACAGAAAACATGATACACACAGTACAACAGTCTAAACAACAATACAGAGAACAGTGTACAGAGAACAAACAAACAAATACATACTAGTACAAAACACACATGCTCAACAGTCTACACACAAACACAAGTACTCTCCACATACACAAGGACACTACACGCACACAAAGTGAAAACACAACTATATGAACAACTTTAGAGAAAACAAATAGAAACACTCACGTGAACCCAGAACAACACACACAGAACGCAATCCACACATTAACACAATCCACACAATACAAACACAAAGAAATACATCCTAGAACAAAACAGAGATTGCACAGAATACAAACACAAACACACAAAACACATACACTGATACAGAAAATACAAATACACACAAAAACACTTAAACATACACAGAACAACTCCACATATCGTATTAATGCGCGTGACGGAAATTTCTTCTTCAGAAAAGTACTTGCGTATGCAAAATGGCAGAATTTATTCGCCAACAAAGTACGCACTGGTCACGCATTCAGTTTCTTGCGGTAATAGTTGAACCACCAGGTGGCAACAGTGTCTTGGGAGCTTCGATTTAGGGTAGTAGAAGAAAACCTGATCCCTGTAGGCCCGAAAAGGTATTGCATTGTCGCAATGCACATGCGTCAATACGCGTGTGTACGCATATGAGTCGAAAAACAGTTTACTTTGCAAGGCTGTGCGTTCGGCTGTACACATATGCTCGCGTACACGTAAATAAAAAGGAGAATGCTACAGGAATAAGACAGAAAGAGACATAAAAAAGGACGAGAGACTGAGGCAGAGTGAGTGAACAAGAGAGAGAGAGAGAGTCACAGAACATGCAAAACACCTACACCGGATGCGACCGGCGTGACCCAACACGACAAAAGATATTAGAAACGCATTATAATTTTGTCCACAGCGGATGCAGCACAACGTTACGAACCCATCAAGAACAAGCAGGTTGTCATGTTGCGTCCGGTGTGAGTGTGATTTATGACATTCACGCTCATACAGTCCCTTATTATTGAAAAAGTTCTTATCCTCACGTCTTCCTTCCTCACATTTTCTCCACTGAAGATCATTGCTACTACAGAAGATAGTTACAAAGAAACTGTTTCCTGAAAAACCAAGATCCCGTCAACATCAACTTCACCTCATGCTGAACCTCATTCACTTCTGAATCTTTTAAAACTAAATAATAAAGTTCAAGCTTTCCAGCACGTGGAGATGACTGGAGATGATGGAATGCACCAATGAAAATATGTACAAGTGCAAATGTGAAAATGATCATAAATCATTATTTTGGGGTTCTGTATGGGATCTCAGCTAGATACACAAGCTAAAAACACTCAATACATGTAAAATCGAGATTTCTGTAGGCACAGGCTCCATGAATCAGATAGAAATCCACAACCCACATTCTCTCTCACAGCCAGACCTTTGCCAAAGGTCCTGTGAGTGGATGGAGATGAAAGCACTGGCAGCATGGAAGGAGAGCCCTCTGAGACACAAACAATATGCTCATATATCTTCCTCTCTCATTCTGACAGTGTTTTGGCCACGCTGGCATGCGGAGTAACTTTAAGGACACTGGCATTCCCACTGCGGGCGCGCTTACGCTGTCACAGCTTTACCCCACAGAGCTCGGACTGAAAATATTCTTCTGTCCTTCTCAGGAGCACCAGAACTCCCTTTTCACACCACACCAGACGAGTTCATGTTTAGGAAATGTTCCGCAATAATATTATGAGTATTAGATAAAAAGAAAGATTAAAACGATAAACATTTTTGTAGATTATTAGGCATACAATATGTTGTGCATGTAAACAAAGCAAAAGTTGAGCTGCGTCTGAATTCGCTCATTCGTTCACTATATGAATAGTATATCAATAAACTATATGGGAAGGAAGTGAATGAAATTGAGTGAACGATTTCGACTACTGACTTAAAATACCCTGCGTCTGACAGTACAGTCATGGACATTCATCATACCGCTTATATAAATAACACCTGCGTAGACTGTATGTAAAAACGTTTATTTCCACCTTATTTGTCAAGTTTATTATATCGTTGTATCGCTGGCGGTCTGAACAGGGCTTTAGTGTATAAACATACATTCGTGGCATTAATGGTCACTTCCCCTCCAGGTGATTCTAATCCGATGGTCGATCTGTGGTGTATCATGGGAAATAGTGAGGATGTACACTCAAAATCAGAGTGCATTGTGGGTAAGATGTAGAGGACGTACGTAGGGAAAGAGTTGATCTCTCACAATTCGGACAACAATACAAAATGGAGATAGGGACAAATTCGAACACAGCTTAAGTACATTTGGCAGCAAGTCAATAACTTTGAATCTCATTGGTTCTTGCATATTATTTTGGCAGCTGCTATTTGCACTAAGTGTAAATAGCGACAGATGATAATTACACTTATTTAAATAGCAGTAGGTTCTGTTTACACTTAGTGAAAATAGTAGCATTTCTTAGCGATTTGCGATATGCTAAGATACAATACAATAACCAGAAATACATACATTTTCTTTGGATTAAGTAGAAATAGTAGTTAGATCCTATTGGTACTTATGAATATCGGCCGACCAATGACATTCAAGGTTTATGACAATTTTAGATCCTATATAACATGGCATTTTAAAAGAATAGTTTGCACCATAATTGGTGCCTGTTGACTTTCCATAGTAGGAATAAAAATGATGTCAATGGGGACCATTTTTGGGGAGAACTATTCCTTTAATATCAAATGATTGGTTCGTCCTCGAATGAAGAAAGAAAGTCATCTGGGAACGGAACGAGGTTGAATTCTCAATTTGGGGTGAACTAATCCGTTTAAAGAAAGAAAGAAACTGCGTCTCAGATCAAAACCCAATAGTGTGTTATTTTCCAGGGAAGTGGCCCTTTTAAACCCATTATTTAAAGCACATCCAAACAGGAAAAACATTCTTCATCTATTTGGCTGGCCATCTTGGCAGCCGACTGGCCTGTAGGTATTAATTCCTATCGATCCGCCCGTCTCTCTCGGCTAGAATAAACGCTTAATTCACATTTTGCCTTCCACTCGAAATCTTGTTTGAGCGATTGACCAAAACCGTGCCCGGTTTGGCTTCTGAGAAGGTAAACAGAATGACGGAATTAGCCTTCGGTTTATTTCCCTCAGACGATGTTGAGCAAAATGGCATCATGATTTGGAAAGGGTTGATAATGATTGGGTCAGCGGACATTCATGATCGAAGGCGTTTGTGTGTCTGAAAACATTCTGATTGAAATTAAACCATTTTTATGCGGATATCAAGTGTGCTGTTCCTGCTTTGGAGGCGAAGTGTGTAATTATAGTGTTTGGCAATGACGTTCCTCAAATATTCAGGTTAGAATTTGTTCTATGTATGAAATGTTTTTGCGTCTGAATATTAAAACTAAAATGTACATTTTTGGGTGAAAAATGCTGATCCCATATAAGATTTGTTAGAGGGATACTTCACCCAAAAATGTAAATTCTGTCATCATTTCCAAATCTGCATAAGTGTTTTTGTTCTGATGAACACAGAGGAAGATATTTGTAAGAATGCTTGTAACCAAACAGATCTTGACCCCCATTGACTCCCATAGTAGGAAAAAATACTTGGACACTTGTTGAACACAAACAAAGATATTTTGAAGAATGTGGGACAGCAAACAGTTCTGGGGCACTTTTGACTACCATTGTATTTTTTCCTACTATGGGAGTCAATGGGGGTCAAGATCTGTTTGGTCACAAGCATTCTTACAAATATCTTCCTATGTGTTCATCAGAACAAATACATTTATTTGGAGGATTTGGAACAACTCAAGGGTGATTAACTGACGACAGAATTCTCGTTTTTAAGTGATCATCCGAACGTGTCCGTCCACTGTACAGGTCTCCATCTGGCTGCGGCGTGTCTTATGGAGGCCGTGAGTCTGATTTTGTTCCACTAAGCTGCACAGAGTTAGGCGGGCAAATAGACAGATAATGAAACACGTGGCGGCCCTTGCCAGGCGATAGCTGATCGATGTAAGCAGAGCCGGCAGCAGATGGTATGTCTGTTTAATCACTCATGAGGAAAACCAGAGCGCAACGTCACGCTAGACCTGCTCGAATCCTTCAAGAACCACATCAACACCAACCCGGTCTAACTTACCAGGACAGTAACAAACTAGGTGTTTTCAAGCAGTACATCACTCCGGAAATGACTCAAATAAAAAGGATGCTGTGGGTGGTTGTACGGCCTCTTCTATGTAGTTTCATGTTGTGTCTTTCACAAAGCATGCATGTGCATATTTGTTTCTGAAATTCGGTGTACGAACGTTTTTACGAGCAAGTCACGATTTCACCAAAAACATTCATAGTTAAAGTTATTCAAAAAATGTAAGAACAACTTCCAACTCCAGGAGTGCCATCAGAGCAGAAGGTGGTACTGAAGCCTCCGGGTGAGACTATACATCTATTCTGTCACAGTCACGTAACCCACATTCAATTCATTAGCCAGAGAAAAATCTGGTGACCGCTGCGGGGCCCGAGCGCTCGTAAATCACGCTGCATGTACAGGGCAGAGTTTTAATACCTCTGCTGCGACACGGAGAACCAATGCGGCTGTCTGTGACATTTTCCTGCTATGGGCATTATGTGTCAACTGATTTACACTGTGATGGGCCACGTTTTTTTAAATAAAACTCTGGTGTACATAACTACAAATTTTATAAACAATGTGTGTGTATGACAAAACACTGTTAAACTGTAAGTGAAGTGTCGGGCAAACACCTGAAATTCAACAGTAGACGGGATTTCTCAATTTTTACACACCTAGTCATATACAAAATAACCGATACAATAAACCTAACAGCAAGCTTTCTGCATTTTTACAATAAAAATATATATTTAATATTTATCAAGAAACGAGAACAACCCAAAAAGGAGGTTTTAGGCAGAGGTGGGACACAGTCGTTGTTTTGAAGTCACAGGACTCGAATCTTTGCATTCAATTCAATTTTATTTGCATTGTTCCAAATCAGGTTTACAGGAGCAAAAAAGAAATACAGAAGAACACAGAAAAGGTAAAACACAGCACTGTGCATGGTGTTTACAGAACAAGCAAGTTCATTCTAATAAAAGATATCTGATAAGTCTCATTTAAGTCTCAATTCAAGTCCTGAGTCAAAACAGCAAAGTCCAAAGTCAAGTGCTGAGCTTTAAGTAAGGGGTAAAGTACAGGCAGCCGGCTGTTATCGCAGAAATAAGCCCCGACAGCTTGATCAGTATCACACTGAAGAGGCGTATTTCCCGATAACAGCCGGCTGCTTGTACATTATCCCGCTTATTACACGGCTACTTGCCACATGAGAAAAAAACTGGAAATGAAATGTGAATTATTTTTTTTACATGTTTTGGCCAGAGTTATCATAACTCCAAATTGAGCGGATACAACTTTAAAAAGAAGTCGTAATTACCTACCTTATTTGGATGTGTTCAAGTAATGTAAAAAAGCTCAAATTCCAAACTTTCCCGCAATCACATAGATACAATTGAAAATTTGCAAATCAACAATTGTAAAAAAAAGGGTTTCAACTTAAAAAAGTAAGTGTATTATCTGCCTTAAAATTTTAGGTTTCGTGAACTTGAAATGTGTTGTCGTCTTAACTTCGAATAAAGTTGACATCGAGAAAGTACAAACTCACATAACAAAGCCCAGCATTACACACTCCTGTGCTATCACAGATTGCTCCGCCGACACGCATGAGACTCAATGTGTTTGATCACGCAGCACGTGTCAAAAACCACTCCGAAGAATTAAGAATTTACAGACGCCTTTTCATCATTTCATTGATGCAACTTGTCATCCAATCTGTGGGACACCAGGCAACATTTGTCAGTTTCAGCCGAACAAATAGTGTGTAAGATAAACTCATGCCCGGTTTAGACTCCAACACAGTCAATGATCCAAAACAGCACCATATTTAGAAACCAAACAGTTTGCTTGGAAGAAGAATGATCTGTCAGTCTGTGATGTTGATGCCTCAATATGAAGCTATGGACGTGTGCATTATTAGATTTGGCCGGAAAAACGTTAAAGTAAATCCATGGCATATGCACGTCTCTTGTGCTCCTCAGAAGCATGGTGGCGTCCTATTGTGATATTTTTAATGAAGAAACTACAAAGCCAGAGTACTTTGGCAGCTGCCAGCTTGTCTTGGCATTAGCTGAGCAGACCGACTCAGCGCCACAATGCATCCTGGGTATCTACTCCCAGTACGGTACGCTTACTGGATCACAACAAACCAAATATTTACTCTTCATCGTGTATAAAATAACATGAGCCGTGTTCCAAAATGTACCGAGCTGACAAACTAGACAACATTTTAGGGATAACACTTAAAGCATGTACTAAAATTACTGCGTTGCCTCACAATAGTAACTTTTAAAATGACAAAGAGAATTAAAAATGTTGATATAAATCCATTCATATTGATTCACAATATCATATTTTTTATTTTATTTTGATTGTGTTTTCTTATTTAAATTGATTGTAAATACATTAAAGTTCATCCTCGTTTACTCACCCTCTGGTCATTTCAAAGCTGTATGACTTCTGCAGAAAACAAAAGAAGATATTTTGAAGAATGTTGTTAACTGGCCCCCATTCACTTGCATTGGTTTTGTGTCCATACAATAGAAATGAATGGGTGCCAGCGCTGTTCGGTTACCAACTTTCTTCAAAATATCTTCTTTTGTGTTCTGCGAAAAAAGAAAGAAAGTCATAGAGGTTTGAAATGACAAGAGGGCGAGTAAATGATGACAGCATTTTTTGGGGGGGTGAACTATCAAGGGACTTTAAAGTACAACCACTGACCAAAAAACGATTACGCAGGCAATCGGTTCAATTGGAAACTTAAAGTTCTGTTCACACACGGCGCCTGTTTACCGGCCTTACCATGTCCTCCGGTGTACCACAGACTCGGCGTTGTGCATATATTTCGCGTCTGCTGGTTATCCGTGGACATTTCTGCTGGCCTGCGGCACAGAGTGAAGGCCTGTCACGGCTCAGCGCTTCACGGGAACGGTCATTATCGCTGCCAAACCATGCGTGTCTGCAGGACTTCCTCAGGTACAGCACTGAAGTCCCATTAAAAGAGTTTGGACTCCAGTATCAGCACACTGAGGACTACAGCTAGATAGAAAACAAGGTGAAGGTCTCTACTGTATCACATCTGTCAGCTTCCCATGGGAGACCGTGCCGAGATTTGCCAAGATACAAAAGTCTGCTGTCAAAGTCTAAGATGTCAATGTGACCTCAAACATTTTGCACCGATTGTTTTGCAAAACTACATGATGTGAGCGATCGACAGATTGTTTTGCTCTACTATCATCGTGAGGACGAAGGAGATGCTTCTAGCTCAGGAGATTTGTCTGTATTATTTACAGTGAGCACCAACTTGGTCTCAGATGTTTCTCCTAAAATTGAATAGGAAAAATAGGAGAATAAGACAATTTGGTAACAGTTTACTTAAAGACTTAAAGCACTATAAAGGGTTATTAAAGGATGTGGTTTAATTGTTCATAATATATTTTGTAACACAATAAATGTTGTTATAAAGAATTATAACCAGATTCAAAAAGAAAAGTGTAAAAATAAATTGAAGGTTTCACTGTATAAATTATAAGGTGCATTGCAATACATTAAAAGTACTTTTATAATACGTGTAACATACTTGCTTTAAGTAAAGTGTAACCAAATGAATGAAATGAATGTAGATTGTAGAGGTAAAATAGTCTGGATTTGGGTCAGTTTGATGAGGAATGTTTGAGATCATATTGAGATCTTAAATAATATTGACTTGACAAATCTAAACTCATTGTCGACACGTCTCCTGAAACTCTAACGGAGACGTTTGTGAGATTACTGACTTCTTTGTCTCATGAGTACTATCTAAGATAAGATTCAGTACAGGGGGAAATTTTCACTTTTAACTAGTTGTTATTAGGATGCCTATTATAACCATATTGGCTGTACTTATAAAGCACATATTCTGCACGATCATACTCAACATCACAAATCCTACCCAAACCTTAACCTAACAACTTCCTTTACTAACTATAAATAAGCAACAAATTTACCGTTTATTGGGGAAAAGTCATATTTAATTTTTAAATAATAGCGAGAGTTGCCCCCTATACTGAAGTGGGACCAAATTTTAATTTGCTCTGCATTTAATGTCATGAATCTCTAGATGAAACAAGTGTCATTTTTCCTTTTAGTGGGTTCCCATCTTTTAGACAAATACTATTATAGCGTGTGGGTTTTGAACGTTGACTCCTCTGGTCTGTAACATGCACAAATGATTTCATATTGAATGTTTGACCAGCAACACTCATGACCCTTTCAGACTTCCATCGCCTTGATGTCTTCGGATGTTTCATGCAGTAATTGTAACATCAAAAGACTCGCCAGTCTCTCCCGCTCATCAAAGCCCTCCGACATGTTACCTATAAAAAAACAGGATTTAGCGATCGGTGTTTCATCATCCATCATCCGGGCGTGCGACCCTCACATTTGACTCCACGGTCCACGAGGTTCAGCAATTAATAGAAAGCTTCATTCTGCAGACTTCTTAAATGCCAACCCTCGATGCGAATGCTAACGCCGCTTCTGACAACAATCGAGACATTTTTTTGTCCTTTTTTACCCCAAGTTGATTTATTTCTAATCAAGCAAGCTTTCCTGAAAAAGCGTGGCTTATTAACGCTGCGCTAATCCGTATGCCCCGGCGTGAAATAAGGCTCCGTGGATCTGGGCCGAGCAAACACACAGAGCTCAATTTCCCATGTTTTGTCTCTCTGTCAGATCCTATTTGCATAAAATCCAATTTTCCCACATGGAAAGCTTAGTGCTATATAATGGACGCTCAGGGCGGATATCGCGCTGAATGAAAGAGCTGATTCCAATTGTACCATTTCAGAGACGAAGAATTAAAAAGAAGACGTCGAATTTAGATTTCAATGGCTCGCTTATGAGAACTCGAGAAATAAACTTGTGGGTGGAAGTCTAGACCGAAGTTGAACGTTCACTTCTTTCCAGTTACATCACAAAGCCCCAATTCATGTAGATGTAGTACATCTCATAAAGACGTCCTTTAACTAATCCGATGAGATTCCGGCGTGCAGCGTAAGCACGTGCGAGGTGATGTTTACCGCGCGGAGGTGTTTCGGTTTATTTATCTCCCGCGAGACAGCTAATCCTCACGGAGGCTGTCCTCTCCTACGCGCTCATCTAAAATTAAAGCAAAACCTTGGCACGGAGGTCAAATCTAACGTCCCATGAGCAACAAGCGCAACATCGTCGTGCAATGCGCTGCAAACCTGAGCCGCTTCATTAGGGAAGCTGCAAAACGCAACACATGCCATTTATTACGAGGTGAGGCCGACACGTTACAGTACAAATTTAAGTATGCAAATAAATATAAAAAGAATAACCATCACACGCTGCATCTCATGGACCAGATATACGCATTAGAGGTACGGCCTGCATTCGAAAGCAGGCGAAGTCCCGCAGGTGTAGGTAAACAACTCAAAGATAAATAAGGCGGAGACAGTTTGATCAGTGAAATTTATCAACTGGAATACTGTTTATGCGCCGCTGTCTGTTATTGTGTGCAGCGCATAAAGGTCATACATAAAGTCAAGACGCCTTCAGTAAAGTCAAGATCAACACCTCAGTTTCCAAAGTCACCAACAGCATTTTAAAGGCCTGTTCACACCAAGGATAACTTCAAATATTAAGATAAAAAATAGTCAACATTTTTCTTGGGAGAATAATGAACGAGTGGAACAATATCGCATGGAGAGTGATTTCAACGGCTGACAAACGATACTGTCACAACATTCGTCCATTTCTTAGCTTGGCATCTACCTACCCAGCAACTCTCTCGGTTTTAAAACAGATCTTTAATGAAAACGGCATAAAAACTTGAACAAAAACTTCTAAGAATGAGGCTGAGAATGTTGTAATTCCCTTTTTTTGAAGTTCCATTGCAAATTGCTTTTGTCAGTCACAGCAGAGGCCATTAATACACTTCTGACATCTCAAGCCTTGAGTGTAAACAGACAGAGCCGGCGAACGTAAACCATAATATGAAGACAGCGATGGCTCCGGGAGGAGGAGAGAGTCTGGCATTGTTAAATAACACAAGAGGAGGAGACGAACATCAAAGGCTCGGAGAGCAAACTGAAGCTGAGCGCTGCGGGAGTGCAGGGGATCTGCGGAGAATGGGAGAAGAAGGGCCACGTCTTGTTAAAGCACCAGCTGTTCGATATCGTTTTCTAATTAGCACCATAAATAAATAGAGGGTAAAGTTACTTCATTGCGCTGGATTTTTTCGAAAGGACATTTGTGAGTAATAAGGCAGAGAGGATTGTGGACGCCGCTAGTCACAATACTGTTAGCAGCCCTTTCAAGTTTTAAAAGTTGTTTAGTACCTGTTAACGTTAAAGCTCCAATCCGTCACTCTTTTAGTTAATAAACAAAACTTAAAAATAAACAAAAATGATCTAAAAAGTTATTCAACAACTGTACATAAAAAATTGAAATGAGTTGAAAACAGTGATAATATATAAACAGATGCAAGCTGTCAGTTCTTTTTATAATTTCATATTTTTTTCAAACGATTTGTCATTTTGATTTCATTTGTAAAGATATGCATGTAAAGTGACCTCATCTGTTATTCGCTTTAGATAAAGGCGTCTGCTAAATGACTAAATGAAAATGTAAATTGACCTGCAGTGTTATTTTTCAACCAGAGATGGCAATAAAGTGGCCAAATTTGTGGTGGATTACAGATTTAATTTAAAGACTGGAAAATGGTTACAAATTTCAACAATAATAGAAAAGATATCAAATACTTTTGAAAATGAAGATTTATTGTAAAAAATTGCCAAATTAAATCATTTCTAGTGGTCAACATGTCTACTGGTGACACGTAATTGGTTTTATACATTTTCAGTTTTTGCAGCAGGCATTTGTAAATATTTACTCAACTTTATCTGAGCAAAAAAAAAATTGAAACTAGCCAAACTAGTTGGAGAAAGCCGATGGGATTCATGGAGATGTTGTGGAGGATGAACGTGAAAGTAGCGGGGTGACAGTTGAGGGCATTTTATTTTCTAATCTTACTCGAATGAAAGCGTTAATACTAATGCATTTACATTTATGCATTTGGCAGAAGATTTTATCCAAAGTGACTTTCATTGCATTATCCTATCCATTTGTTTCTTAGTATGTATAATTCCCTGAGATCGAACCCACGACCTTGGCGTTGTTAATGCCATGTTCTTACCACTGAGCTAGAGGAAAGCTGCAGGTAATACTACCTTCCAAATCCCCCACAATCCACTGCAAATTTACATCCAGATCCGACCTTCCAATTGATTCCTTATAGTCTCGCCCTACATTGTTGCCGTTATTGATGTAGACAGAAGTGTGTTTCTAACATCAAACAGTGCTACATATGGACGCATGCATTAAAAAGCTCTCTTTATTCAAAGACTTCTTATGAAACAGATCTCCGCTCTCGGCGAGGCTTTGCCGGTCTATGAAATCATTATCTGGAAATAATCTGTATTCAAGGGCTGCTGAAATATCTCGCTTTTATATCAAAGTCTCTCTGCTTTAGCCGGAGATATTTTGTAGTAAAGCATATTCATCTGTTAAAGCATGTTTTCTGCAGAGCGGGATTATAGATAAGAAGATTTGTAGTTTCTGGAGTTTTACGTGGCAAACATACAACTTTATTTATTTTTCGTAGGCAGCCGAATGAATCCAAACACTTACTGACGTTACGGAGCTCAGATGTATGTGTTCCGGTTCCTTTGAATTCAATTTCTTTCTTCTTAGCTTAATCTTTTTAATAGGTTTGGTTTTGGCAGGGTAGAATAAAATAAATTACACAGAAGCAACCATGAAAATCAGACAAGCTTGCATAAAAACAGTATTAGTGGGCGGGTCCATATTTATATGAAAACGAATGCAGACTTTTCTACAGATGTTTAGGATATATCCACGCATCCAATGCAGAAATCACAGTTGCACAAGTTTGTACCCTTGCAAAAGGAGGATGCTGCGTGTTCATGTTATTAGTTAGCATCTAAAAACTTGACAGGTGTTGACAGACCTTAAAGGCCCAAGTACAGTTAACTTTCCGCGCACACGCATCCACATAGCTTTTAAAGCATACTTGACTGCGAATATGCGCAGACGGACGAGCTCGACACATTAGCAGTACGTCATCAAGTGGTCTCAGCCGGCTCTACATTTTTCTCACGCATGCTCTTTTGTAAATTGAGGGTGTGGGGATGACCGTGGACCGACAAAAACTACATCCTAAGGGTGGTGCGCAGACGGGGATAGTCTAGGACAATATTTTCAATATAATATAAAATTAAAAATTCTGTCATCATTTCCTCCTGTTCAAACCTGTTTGAGTTCCTTTCTTCAGCAAAACACAAAAGTTAATATTAACACTTAATAATACCCTAGTTTGACTTTCTGAAAGCATGCCATCATTTATAAACCTTGTTAAAGCATTGCATAAACCTAAGACAACGTGCTAATCAATATCTAGAGACATTTTAATAGTAGTGAAAGGGAACAGGCAGCTGACAGCATGTCATTTCCATGTCACCATCTCAATGTTTTTTTGGTGAGTGAACTGACATCAAAAATAATGTTTTAGTGCTCTTTCAGATGAGCGGATACACTAATGTTTCATACCTCTGTGAGCAAAACCAACTCTGACGCTGGGTGGTTTCTATTCTGAACTTGGTTGCGCGAAGTCACCAACATAACTCTCCATTATCATCACACTATCCAGAAACGCCTGTGTCCGCCATCCTGGAAAGGTCAACATGGATGGTTGCAGGCCACACAGCATTCTGGGGGATTTGGCATGTGGATGGGTGTTTAAGACCCTGTGACAGCGGGTGTAAGATTTAGTCGACAACGAATCTATTCACACCCGTAGAAAGTGTCGGGGTTAAAACAGTGTGATATCTGTTCAACACTGACTACCCAAAACACTTTCAGTGGGCGAGTGTTGCTCGCAGAGAGAACGGTTTGTGTGATATTCATAATGCACTTGCGATTTCATAAATTACACACTGAACTACATATTAGAAATATAGACCGTGACCGATTTTATGTGAATAAATAAGAAGGAGTAGCCTGGTGACATTTGGGCACATTTTATTTTTCTAATAGTACTAGTAGCATTTCAAATATTAGTAATATTGCACAACTTCTCACAGGTAGACATCAGCTACCTGAAAAATCGCAGACGAGATGTCTTTAATATTTAATAAGTAATTCTGCTAGACTGCAATTAGATCACATGAAGAATAAATGGAAACTTTGCTAGAATCTCATCGGGGTCAAAAAGAGCCAGAAATCTCACCAGCGTCTCCGTCATTACAGTTTCAGATGAGATGTCAACAATGTGTCAAACTGAGCTCAGATTTGTCTCGTCTGCAATCAAAAGTCAATATTATTGAAGATCTCAATATGAACTCAAACATTTCTCATCACATTTACCCAAAATCAGTGTACCATCTAAATTCATGACACCTCCAGCATGTATGTTAACAATTGTCTCATTTGTTTCAATTTTCATTTCTTCTGATAAATTTTAGGAGAAACATCTAAGACAAAGTTAATCCTCAAATGAATCAACTGACAAATCTGTCAAATCTCGTGAGCTACGAAAGAGCAACATTCACACACACAAACGCTCACGTACCTGTTATTTGGATCTATTTTCTGGATGTAAGTGCAGGTGTTTGAGACTTGCGGCCCTGAACACTTCAAACCACTCAACACATGAGCCGGAGCCGTTAATCCACAACTGACGTGGAGGCGAGAAAACACTACCCAACAAAGCACTCAAATGCAAAGTCATTCACTGTCAATAAGGATTAATATTTGAGGTGGCATGAGCAACACGGAGCGCTGGTGATGTGTTAATGCAAAGTTCAGAGAGCATCTGATTGGACATAAATCCTTAAAGTGCAGGATGAGTCATCAATGTTTTTAGTCTTTATACACCTACTAATGGACTTTGTTTAACAGAGTTTGTGGGATCTTTACCGTTTAACACGTAGCATCATGTCAAGTGACTCACAGGCGCAGGTGTGCGTGTACCGGCTCATCCAATGAGATTTTAGCGCCAGTTGTATAAGAGGCATGAGAAGTGCGTCTCCAGTTTTTGGATGCTGATTGGCTTTGAGTCGCTCGGGCACATCAATCCGGTGACATGTGCCATCTCTCATCAGCAGGCCGCTAATTGGATAACGTGCAGCCTGTCGCAACAGCACTCCATTACTACCGCCAATTACAAGGGTTAGCGAGCGGGTGTTGACTACCAGCTGCGGCGACCCCACGCATGTTGTCAGAAGGAGGCGACGATTGACCCGCCGTAGCGAACCTGTTATTACTTGAGTCCTGTCGACTGGCAAAATTTTAGCTGTGTGAAATACATTATGGTGCCTTTGCAGGACTATAATTGTCCTGTTAGCGTTCTTTCTATGCCAATTAAACGACGACCTACTGTACATATTGAGCAAATAAAATGCATCATTAAAATCCAATTATATTGTCATTTTGTTTTGCTCTGAACTCTAAATGTAAATCTTGAATGCATTTGATCAAATGTAATATTTAAAAAAAATGTCCCGAGGTAACTCAGATGTGATGGAGTTCTCAATTGTGTTTCAACAACTTAAACTCAGATGTTTCTTATGAAGTAGAGGTTAAAGAATCAGAAATTCGGGAAAATTTGATGGGAAATGTTTGAGTTCATATTGAGATCTTCAATAATATTAACGTTTGATTGCAGACTCGACAAATCTGAGCTCAGTTTGAGACATTGTTGACATCTCTTCTGAAACACTAATGGAGACATTTGTGAGATTTCGGTTTTGTTTTCAGGAGAAATACTGTACCTGAAACGCACATTTCCCTTTGGTCTCCATTTAATCGTAGAAAACTGTAGATGGGATAATCTTTGGTCCATAGTTACGGCAATGCCACACAATAATGCTCGAGATTATTGACAAAGGGAACATTTTCCTATTTGACGGGGGGGCCTATGCCCCAAAAATGATGAAACGCCCCCTGCGCACTATATAAATATCATGAGCATTCAGAATCTTTCTGCCTCTGCCCTTTTCTTGAAATTAACATTTTGACAGACTTCGCATTTATCTGCTAACAGGGCTGACAGTATAGAAATGCTTTAACACCTCCGTGACCTTTTTTCTTTTATTTGGCGGTAAATTGAAGAAGGAAGTTGAAAGGAAACACATCTTTGATGTCGCTCGCGTCTGCGGTAGCAGTTAATGAAGGACATGAAAAACCTCTAAGGATGCTCCCGAGCAGACGGTCATTTCCTCGGGAAATCAGGAGTCTGTCGATCTGCCAAAACGTGATACTCCCATAAGTGACATACATACACAACCATATTTAGTAAGGACAGCAACACGGGAAGAAAAATGAGCCGCAACAAAACCAAATGTAAGATTTTGATTTTTCAAACAGAAATGTCATGACAATTCCCTTCAATAAGGTACGTTTTTCTATAAATGACGATTCAACGTGTTTATGAAAGATAACACACTGATAGCATATGTGGATGTGAACTGATATTTCATTTCAATTATCATTCAAGTAGACATATTTCATAGACGAATCCCATTCAGAATTTAAAAATAAAGTCTTGGAAGGAGCGGAAAGTAAATGTCAACGTAAAAGCTTCCGCACTGAGCAGATAACATGTTATTTCTTTAAATGTTAAAGCCGTGGTGGAGATCTCAGAACATCAGACGTTTGTTTAACGGCTAACTATGATTCGCCTGAAGACAATCACACAGCAGGTTCTTCACTTCCATCAAGAAGAAAGCGTTTCATATGTTCAAGAAACTCACATCAAGGCCAAATATGATGTGGAAATAAATCTTTTATCTTTTAATATTCTGGTGAAATTGCTTTTTTTGTTTGAATGTTGCGATAAGCGATTTCTGTTGCTTTAAAGCAGCGTGCCGTCAAGAAGTCTTATGTTAATCGTGTTGCCAAACCAAGTTGAACTCCAGATGTCCTACAAACTTGTCAGGGTGCGTTCGACAGAACGATAACAGCTAACAGCTCGATAATAAAATCACACCAAAAATAACAAGAAATGTCTAGGTCACGTTACACAGCAAAAACGAAATAAAGACAAATAAGATAATGAACTTCTATAGAAAATATTTATTTTGGGGTAAAATGCAACCCAGAAATTGATATCCAAAAATCATACCACTGCAAGCCCATTAATCTTATTGATCAATAAACGTAAACTTTATAGCTTTAAATTCTCATTAGAATTCTCAGGTAGATATTTAAAAAAGACACAATTGAGAAAATCAGTAGAATTATAGAAGACCAAATATAAAGACCACTTGTCATAATACACAAAAACATACATATTCTTTTGGGAATCTGTCAAAAACATGTATAAAACTTAAAGACGTTATTCTCACTATTACGCAAATAACAAAGTGAAACGACTAAATGTAATTCAGGTAAATATAAGTTTGAGTCGAGTTCAACTTGAATCAGGTGTGACATTAAACCCTTCATTTTTGACTTAAATTCTATGAAGGACTGCAAGTTAATAACTGTAATCGGGCATCTAAATGATAGAAAATAATAAAGTGTGTTACTATTTGTGATGCAGTCTTTAAAAACCAGACAAAAGTTTCGGAATCCAATTATAAGACAACAAGCATCGAGGTTTAATTTCAAGCAATGCTTTCACAATGCTTTGAGAGTCAGTAAGGTAAGAATAACTACCTATGATTACGACATAATAGTGTTTTTACACCTTCTATGTACATTAACTTGTTGTTGGACACTCCATAAACTAAAGTAGGACCTTAAAAATCATATGCTACTTACTCTTTAACTCAATATTTTAGCATTATATGCTGCTGTGATTTACGTCCTTACACATACTGGTGGATTAACCAAAACGTAAAAATGAATAAAAGTTTTGATATTGATACTGTGAGTCTAAGGCAGATACACTAAAACCTTCCAATGGGTGCTGGTCTAATAAATTCGTTAAGCACTGTATGAGAAAAAGATAAATTTCTGAACATACATCACCAAATGCATTAATAACCACCAGTAAAATAAATTCACACGAGGTTCACAACCAGGCCCAGCTGAATAAAACCCCATTATTGTAAATCATTAAAACTGCAGCATAAGAACATCGCTAACACATTTTTCTCACTCTCTAATAATATCAAGTTGCCAGCGAAGACATTTATAGCTGCACTCACACCAACAATATCAAAGCAATAACTTACCGCTAATGTTCCCATGCGGCTCAAGGCAGCGCAACAAAACGCGCGTCATCAAACTCCGTTTATCGTGCGAGCAAACATTTAGCCTCGCCAATTTACTGCAGGCTTTTCATAGCCGTCAATTACAGCATCCGCCAGGTGAGATAATGCCGGACAATTGCACGGTCATTATGCTAAATTAAATTATTCCAATCAAATGAGATCCTCGGGCTGTCTTACAATGAATAATGATGTCACCCCTGAGGGTTTGCGGGCCAGAGTCGCCATTAATGACTTGGGATTGGAATAATCAGCCATCCGCAGTTGACTTCCCTAGTGTCCGCTTGCACGGAGGACGTGATTTATGGATGCTGGATTTCATTTCAGCCCGCCGCCGTGTGACTCCAGCGCAGCATCATCTACGCTGCCGGCGTGCTTCTGCTGGAGCTCCTCGACACTAAGATCAGAGTTTTAAACTAGGATTGGTGTGAAGAGTCCTTCCCTAATAGCAGAAATACATCTGGGAGACGTCCAATTGACGTCTGTATTTACATTTTGCAAGACGTATTTTTTCAATCGCTTGCTCATCTGCAAAATGTCTCCTGTCAGATGTCATAAACCTAGACATCAACAAGACGTCTCTTAGATGTTCATAATTTAGATATAAGCTGCTCTAAGATGTTCAGTTTAAACAGCAGATGTTTTACAGATCTTTTGCAGACATCTTACAGATGTACATTACCTGCACTATCTGGGTTCGAAGTGATAGAAAAGATAACAAAATAACAGAAGCCACACACATGCGATTGCATTTACAACTGCAAGAATAAACTAGTTTGAGTTAAGACAGGCAAATTTGATCCGGATTACTGTTTACTTCATTAACAAATAATCCTTTTGTCTACAGGCATCTACACTAATTTGTTTTACGGTCGAGGGAAAAGGTGATTACAAATGTGACTATTTCATAACAAACCTAGAGCTACAAACACAAATAAGCCGGGCTAACAGGATTAATGCGACACCTTTCCAAACACGAATCTGAGTTCATCTGTGACTGCATTTTACATCGACCCAGGGGATGTTTAACGGTACATCTGTGTGTTACAGAAAAATCGAAAGCCTTGGTGAAGTCAGCGTCCTCTGAAGTCTGTTATTTACGGCTTGAATCAAGCGACAGAAGCGGATGAATTTTTCAGAGTGTTGTAATTTTCCTGAGAGCTTTGACCGTTTGTCTGAGAGTTGGCTGGTGTTTATGTGAATGTCGTGCTCTTCTGCTGCGAAGTCAGCTGTCATTCACAGACTCACTTAACTGTCGGGTTCGTTCTTGATTTATTATGATCATGTGAAGCTCAGAAAAGCGAAGTCTACATAAAAAGAAAAATATAAACTGTATTAGTTTTCATTCAATTCATTTTATTATCATTTATTATTTAAAATTTTCCACAATTAAGAGGTGAATGGTCTACATGCTAATAAATTATTGAAAAATAAATGTACCGTTCACAAAATCTTCATAAACCGAAAACAGTGTAATTTCTTTAATCAAACTGTTATTTTTTCGTATTATTTATAATAATTTAATTGAAACTATTCACCAGCCTCTTCATTTTCCAAACCCTTACATTCATTTCATCACTGATTGAATGTCATTTTTTTAATTAAAAGCTAAATAATCTTAATAATAATAAAAAAATATAAAATAATATATATTATTTTATAATAAAATAAAATAATGTAAAAAACATAACATAACATATAATAAAATATATTTTAATATAATATATTTTAAGAAAATATATAATATAATATAACAGAATGATTAATTTTCTTATAATACATTTATTTATTGTCCTCTATAATACTGGATTTATTATATTTAGTCTAAAATAATGAATAAATGCAATATTTTTCACAATTTGTGTAAATCGTATAGTTTTTTAGCACCATTAAACCTGCTGTGTGCAATCCTCTGCCACGTCCGCTGTTGTTTGTTTAACTTTTGTTTGGTTATCTTCATTGTGTTTTTCTTATATTGTACAGAGACTTGTTGTGTTGTCCCTGAAAACGTGGAGTGTTGAAAAGCAAGCATCTTCTTGTGCAGAGATAATTGTGTCATCATATGCAAACAATAGAAGAAAGCGCCGTGTCGACTGAAACGTGCCGCCGACCGTTCCCTCATGACCGCCCGCTTTTATTTCAGTTCCCATCAGCCCTGTTAATTCTCTGTTTTAGAAGCGACGCCTCCCAGCGGCTCAGACGTCATTACAGAAATGTTGTTGAAACTAAGGAATAACACATATTGAGGTTTAGAGCCGGGCACACTGATGTTTGTGTTAAGATAATGTGTCGTTAAAGGCACAATACGTAACTTTTATGCTTCTTGTAAAAGTCAGTCATTGAGCACAAATATTTCTGTTTCAATCTGTTTCTTTACCTCACACTTATTCACATTGGTGTCAAGATAAACCGATAAGTAAAGTTAGCAGAGATCACAGTAGAAAGGAAAAAATTACATATTCCAGCTTAAATTTCCTTAATGACACTTTTTAAATACTACTATCGTGCATTCTGCGTGGATCTGTTGGTTTAAAGAGACAGTTCAGCCAAAGTTGAAATGTCGGTCATCATTTAGACACAATCACCTTGTTCCAAATCCATGTGAGCACAAAGGGAGATTTCAGCGAATGACTCATGTGCTATACAACACAATTTAAACACATTTACTGTCCAAACAGTTCCAAAGAGACAGATCAATACTGTCATTGAACACACAGCAGATCTTCAGTACTTCACGGCTGACGCTTATGTGGTGAATGAACACAAAGACGAGAAAATAAGCAACGACATAATGAAAGACCGAATGACAACAGTATCTCATAAATAGATTTATGTCGAGCCATTGCTCTCATAGGAGTTAGTTATGAGCGCTGTACATGGGACATGATCCCGTCCCGACAGAGTGAATTATGGGATTGAGTTCTGTGCTAATTATGCCATTGGGTTACAGTAAAGGTCCATAATCTCCCCGATCGTCGGTGCTTACCGGACCGAAGCCGCTTTCACTGCCCCTGTTCCTCCGGGCGTCCAGAGAGACGCAGAAAACCGATTCTGTTATCATGGGGCAAAGCTTACGCGCTTACGGCAATGTCACGCAAGCTTTCAGAATCTGCCCGAGTCTTGTGCAAGAGACACTTTACTCCGGTGGTACAAAAGCTACTTTCATGTTGTTCTTTAATAGCACAAAATCATTGTATATAAACACAACGGAATATTTCTAAATCAGAGTTTTATTATACGTGGCATTCCTGTATGTTTTTGCACAGGTGTGATGTTGAACTCTACAAAGGGAAGATGGAAGGTGTCTTTGAGGAAGGCGACTGGTTTGAAACAGCTTGGGAAGAACACAAGCAGACGTGTCTTTGAAGAACTCACATGTCCCTCTGAAGGAGTCATGAATCTCCTGGTCTTCTTTTGAACCGCAGGCAGAAAGGCTAATTCGAGATTTTTATAAAAGGTCAGAGTTTTTCTTGGCACAACCTTCATGACATGAAACTGTGAATATCTACCTGCATAATGAGGGCAAATCGTTCCTGCTCACATCAGTGCTCATGTTCACCTTGATGGGGATAAATATGAACAAAATATGAACAAAGTTTGGTCTTTCTCACCTCAAACATGTGATCATCTAACACAACTCAATTATTCAACCTGGCTGATTCATTTAACACAACTGATTCATCAATAAATACATTTGAATTCATCCTCAACATGAATCAGTCATGCTAATTGATGCATTTGTGTTGAATGAATCAGTTAAGATGTATAAATTTATGTGTGCTAAATGATTCAGTACACATGAAATGATGTATCTCAACTGATTCATTGAACACAAATGCATCAATTAGCATGACTGATTCATCTCAAACAACTGAATCATTTATTGCACCTGATCCGTTAAAAATATCTGATTAACATTACACCGCTGAATCACTTAGTATACCCGATTCATTTTGTACACAGTTTCATCTAATGACCGTGGTTTATGCGAGCATACGTGTACATACGAACGCACAGCCTGTATACTGCCTTCAAATCATACGTGTATACACAGGTTTGGACGAATACCTGATTCTTTTAAATCCTCTTTCCTCCAACACAACTGAATCATTTAACATGCCCAACTCATCTAACCTATCTGATTCAACCCATCAGTTCATCAGAGACGGGGGGAATTAATCGGGCGTGTCTTGGTCAGGATGGGTGATAAAAGCACTGATTCTACCCCATGCCACTTATTACTATAAAACATAGAATCAAAAATTTTCAGACCAAAATTGAAAGATTATATAATTAGATATATAGTTAAATAACACAACACAAATAATTTTGGCATGACCTTTCTAAAGGTCAAACATCTCCGTTCTCCAACGCTTTGTCGACAAAGAATCTATTTTAAGCTCTTTTCAGTCTCCAATTCCGATAAATCATTTGCAGTCTGGGCTCGGATAAAGTCCACAGATACCATTGAAAAAGATAAAAAAGTGACTGAATGTCCAAGAGGCAGACAGCAGATAAACGCAACAGCGAATCGCCCGTGTGCTTCACCTGGTTAAGAGGACGGTGGTTCACACAAAAGATCTCAGATCAATATTTTTTAATTACACGGACCGGTTGGAGTCAAGCACATCGAATACTCTAGACGCTGTTGTCTTGGCAGGACATTTGCAATGGTGACCGTGTTACTTGAGGTGCGGATGTGAAGAGAAGGAATCAAAGCAGAGAAGATAAACACACAATAGAGTCGACAATCCCGTTACAGGATTAACCGCTGTGAAGTCTTCAAACATCCGCCGAGGGCAACCGGAGCGCCGCCGGGGCCGGAAGACAACACAGCAAGAAAACCCCAATCAAATCAAATAAAGGTTTGATAAACAATGTTGTTTCCTCATCCAGATCGGAGCAACTTTTGATGCGGGGTGTATTTGAGCAGAGTAATGCATTTGGAAAAGAGCCGACTGCTTTCAATGTTCAATTTGTGCCGGGACACTTTGGGAATAAGAGTCAAATGAACTCATACAATGAGAAAGTGTTAGTGGGCAGTAAAAGAGGCAAATTCTTTCATATGTGACGTGTAGCCGAAGAAAAAAAACTTGGTGTGGAAATCAGATCTCTTACCTGATGAAGTAGAAGTGTTGAGATGATTTAAGTGGATCAGGAACAGAAGGTTGAGATGGTTGATGGTGAGAAACATCCCGTCAAGCAACGAAACATGAAGAAAACAAATAGAAACACAGAAAAAAACGATTAGCATAAGAAATTTGATGTAATATTACATAAACGAATCAACAACACACATACATTTTCTTTTTTCTATTACAAAATAAGAGCACTCCAGTTGAATTCTTGAGTTGATTGTATTCATGCGGTTATATTCTGAGCAAGGTTATTTTAGTTAACTAAAATTTGAATTTAGAAAATGTTTCTCTTCATTGAAATCCAATAAAACAATGACCTAAAAATGACTGGAAAAGCTTAAACTGAATGAAAAAATGTAATGTTGCATCAAAAAAAAAATGAAATAAATTTAATGCACTAGAGTTTTTCTTTATAAAACTTCAATAAAAATGTGTTAAAAAATAAAATCCAATAAACCAATTAGAAAATAAACCAATTAAAGCAATCGAATGACTAAACCATTTTGCCAAAAGCACCAGACAAAAACAAAAGCACATAAAATTGCTTAAACTTAAAAAATAAAAGCTCATTTAAAATATAAATAAAACTAAAATCAAAACTATAATAACTCTGATTCTGAGATGGTTTAATTATAATCACTTTTAAGTCTTCCTAATGTTCCTTACTTGAATAGACCGCTTCATCGGACGATCACGGCCCTGATCCCCAGTTAACTTCCGGTTTGTGTTTGGCTAGTGTCTACTAATATTACTATCTATATTTAATTCGATTTAGTTTAGTTTATGTTATGTTAATAATATATGTTTATATTTTGTTGTATGTTAGTTTTATTTAATAAACAATTTGTTGATGGTTCCTGTAGTTCAGTCGCATTTATGCAAACCGTGCGATACATTGACCTCTAGTGGTTGAGCTTGGTATCGCAGTCTAAATATCAAATATTGGACAGACAAGTTTAGCCATTAACGGTTCTCTTCGGTTTCTTTTGATTGTTATCAGAAATAAACTACAGGCACTCTATTGTTTGTGAATGTGTGCCAGAAGTTCAGTTGGGGTCACAAAAGTGCGCATACACAAACAAACTACGTTTAATTTGTGTTGGTGAGATGAAACCGTCTATAACAAACAGAGATTTTACAGTGGTATTACAGTAGCTGTTTACTAAAAGATCGGATTTACATCTATTTTGTTGCCTCCCTCAACTAATTCATTAATCCGTGCTGAGAGACGGACAGCTGTCGCATGCTACACGTCTGTTCATCTGCTAGCTGTGGGGAAATGTCACCGTGACAAACCCCATCAAACTGAAATAGACCTACCACTGCCACACAGACCTCAAAACAACCATTTAATGCTCTTGTTCACTGTGTGTTATCCCAAATGGAAGATGAGATCTCTTTAATATCTCAATGATTGCTCCCACACATGAATGAGATTAAATGGAAAGCAAATGGAAAACTTTGTTTAAGTCTCATCTGCATTTCTCCTGACTAAAAGAGTCAGAAATCTCAAAATTGTCTCCATTAGAGCTATTTGTACTCAGGTCTAAATAGAAGAGATTTATTTATATCTGTGCTCTCAACAACTGACTAATTTTTGTCTGTTTCCAAGGTGAAATCTAAGAATATATAGGAGAAAATGTGAGAGAAACCCACAGAGTTTGTTCTCCTGAGTTTTGGGCATCACACGTGTGATTCTCTCTCTCTCTCTTTCTCTTTCTCTCTCTCTCTCTCTCCGTCTCTCTAGTTCAGATCAGAGAACGTAGAGTAATGACTGAAGATTGACATTTGTATGACACAGTGGCATTTAGTTGGACTGATGGACATTTGTGACATTTGTATTTTCTCCCCCTTGCCATCCAGACGGTAATAGAATAAAGAGGGAGAAAAACAAGCTTGAGCTTGCTCTATTTACTATTTATTCGGGTGGTCCTCTCTAAACAAACAAACACCCATATGAAACATGGAAAGACAAAAACGCCCCTAAAATAATTAGAATGTACCCAAATGAAGCATTAATTGGCTAATTTTGCCTCTCCAATATTTTGAATTTTGACTGCGATACCCAGCTCAACCTCTAGTTGTCAGTGTACCGTACAGTTTCTTCAAATTCTAGAAAACTACAAGACCCATTCTACAAATTGTTAAGGAAGACGTGATGGGAGCCGTGAGGCGGGGCCGGTGGCGTGATTGATAGTTTGAATCAGCTGTGCGCACACCGGTCCCGGATATCTCACGGTGGAGATTGGGAGCATAAGAGGACGAGCGATGGGACTGTTGACGAGACACGTTCGGGCCCGGTCCTCTCTCATCGACGGTCCGGTCGCTCGTTTCTTTATATGCTCCCAATCTCCTGCGTGATACGAGGCCGGTGCGTGCACAACTGGCGCTAATTAACAATTACTCACCGGCCTCGAACCACGATCTCGCCCCGCCTACTCCACTACACCAATTAAGTAGATATTATTAGACACTAGCCAGAGCGACTGACAAACCCGGACCGGAAGTTAACTGCAGACGCGTGCACTCCCTGAAACCTTCTGACAGCAAAGTGAGCGCTACGTAAACAGAAGTCAGCGGCTCTAATAAAGCCGCAGCCGCAGACTTCATGGCATAAGATCTCTGAGATGTAATGAGACCTGCTGAGCAACAGCTCGAGGTCACCGGTGCCAGCTTTCTTTCACGTGCCTTCTGTCGTTTACCATTAGGTCACTAACCTAATGTGACGCCTGTTAAGATGACATTTGTGCTGGTATGACAGGCCCGGCGTACGGCGTCTGGCGAGCGTCCACAGATTTAACAGCCAGATTCACACGCACTAATGATTCTAACTTTAATTAAACTGATATTCAGTCTTAATCTGGCCTGTAGGAAGAAAATGCCAAATGGGATCTCTTTAATGTCTCAATTGTTCCTCCTAAACAGCAATGAGAGATTTTTCCTCCTTCATCAACATCTCTCCTCATTAACCCCCCCACGAAAATCTCATGAGATCTCGATACAAGCTCAAACATTTCTCATTAAAGAATAAGAGTGAAGCTATATAGACACCATAGACATCCAGATGATGTGCCCTTGCATTCATTAGATTCAAAGTTAAGAATTCCTTTAACTAGTGAAATGTGTTTGAAAGATTTGATAAATGTGGGCCGGAGAGAGACAGAGATGAGAGAGAACGACATGATGGAGAAGTGCACGAGACACAGGTCAATGATCAGAGTCTCTCGTGTCTCGCGGCAATATTTCTGCTTACGGAATGACCCTGGAGATGAATAACCCCCCATCATCTCTCAGCATGAATGTCAAGGAGACACGGGCTAAAAGTGTCCTGCCCCCCACGCCTGGCACAAGGGCCAACCGCAGAGTCCCAGCGCCCAAACCGGCAAGGTCACAGACAAAAGTTTTGCAGGGGAGAGGAAAATTTAAGATCAGAGAAGAGAAATCAACATTGTATATCATAACCGAGTGAGATGTATATACAAACAAGCATCCGTGCAACAGACGGCCTGGGGTGCGTTTCCCAAAAGCATCGTTAGGGAACTATGGTTGCAAGTACCCTCGTTCCAGAATAGTCCAACGATTCAAGCGTTTCCCGAAACAACCGTTCCAACGATCAATCGCAAGCAGCATCGCCAAGTTACGTGGTTGGAACTACAGTCTAGAGTTGTAGTTAAAAGGATATGATATGTAGACTTACATGGAAGTGCATTCGATATCCATCATTCGACATATATACAAATTTAATTGTAAATACTTTAGTTGTTAAGAAAATAGAAGCGCTGCTTGAAAAATGCGCTGGCTCTAGGACCCTGGGGAATCCATGGGCGGACTGATGAAGGAGAGAACTTGAATAATGAACAATGAATAAGTGAATAAAACACCAGATAACAAAAGTTGGATAACAGAAATTGCCGTTTAAAGCAATGAATGTTACTAACAGCAAGAATATGACTTTAATTCGATCTGAACACATTTATTAGTAGATGACAGAGTTACTACGGTTTTGGAAGACAGTCTTACCTACGTCGTTAATTTCCCCTACGATGTATCGAAATATGCTGGTTAACCAGATTCACAAAAATGTTCTCAAGACAAAATATTAGGACTTTCGTAAGATTAATTATAGGAAGTTTATAAGAATGTTTGTAAGTGCAATTGTCAAACATTTTGTTAACAAACTGTTAACTGAGCCCTTTTTGAGCCTACACATGAAAACGCATGTTGGAACTAAAATGGCGGTAACTCATGAATTCTTTGTAATACAGACTTACGGTTGGTCTCGTTTGAAAAAAGAAAAGTAGCTGATTATTGCTAAAAAACACACACAAACAAAATTAAAGGTATCTTGTTAGGTTTATTGTAAAAAATAAAATAAAAAAGTTTATGTTTTTCTTTGATTAAAAAATACATTAAAAACAAAAAAAAAGCACACGCTTTATAAAAAAGAATCAATTACTCTCCCTACATAAATTATAAAAAAAACCCCAAAAAATCTGTATTCTAGAGTCTTAGACCTTTCCAATGATATATGGTTAGCACGATTCGATTAGAAATTACATGCACAATATTGACATAAACTTAGGTGTCCCATATACGGAACGGGTGACAGTTAACAGGCTACAACCTTCTCAAATATTTTCTTAAGAACATCTTCATTTTTGTCGTAAGACTAAAATAATATGATTTAACTTGCTTGCTCGTGTAGTAACTGGATATGATTATCTATACAATAAACTTAATGTGTGTAACATGAACATCGCATTCTAATGAAGCCTATATATATGAGCATGTGATGTGTTAAACAGCATTTACGATCGCATTTAAGCAAATATGTTAGCAAGCGTTACAATTTTTATTAATAATAAAAATTATTTAAAAAAACTGTATGTTACTACAGCATATAAGACTTGTGACCTTCTCCGTTTCGAGTCAGTTTGTCCCGGAATAATGTAAAAAGCACTATAATAAGAAAGCTAAAGTGAGCTAGACCTTATTATTAGCCTATATAAAAATAAATATTCCTTAATGGGAAGTAAATGTTCTATTTATGATTCTGGCTCAATACAATTCACGTCACCTGTGAAACAACCAAATACAGTATTAAACATTCAAGCTTTTGAGATTTAAGACAACCGTGAAGTTGTCTCAATCAATTATTAATTAAACAGCTTTTGTTTCGAGAATTTGGATTCTTCTTAATTTTTACATCTTAGATCAATCTTGAGAAAAAATGTAAGTACAGTCTTAAGAAGTTTTTTACGGGAATACATAACATTCCTAACTTTTTTCTTAAATTAGAATTAAAGAGCAGTTAAGAATAATTTTCTTCTCAAGAATGTTTTGTGAATCCGGCCCTCTGGTCTCTTCAAATATTATGGAGGATCTCAACATGACCTCAAACATTCCTCATTCATTTCTACCCAAAACCAAATTTGACAATCTATGTTCATTTTAACGCCAAATCTACATATTGGTTCTTTCATTACTTTAATTGCAACAAATAATTTGTATTCTGATCATTTTGTGTAAAATTATAAAATCTCATTAGGAACTGAAGATGTGATATCACATATCTGGAGCTTGGGCAAGATGCTTTTCTTTGATAAAAAAAATATCGGTATAATTCATTACAGCAAACAAACACGATGAGACAATAGGTCAGCGAGTCACAAATAAGCTCATTATATATTTTTTTCGTCATAATGTAAGAGAGATAAAAATGATGAAACCAAGCGGGTCCCTGAATTAACACTTTCCAAATGCAAGAAAATACAAGCTGGCAGGCAGACTGACCAATCGCATTCTGTTGGCGATTTACATCTTCCTCTCTACATCTGTCTCTCCAAAATAGAAAAAAACATTTCGTTTTGTCAAGATATCCAAAAACGTATCCAACTAACTAAGCCAGATAATCCATTTCTTTACAAAAGAGCGAGAGGAAAAGGCAACGTCATACTGTCTGTGATGAAAGTAATGGAGTGTCTGAGTTTATTCTAGAAGCCAAACAGTAGAGAGCTGCCAAAACACAATAACATGATGGAGATCCTTCACATTCCCAGCAGAATTGAGTGGTTTAAAATACATCGAAAGGGCCGAATTGAGATATTTGGAGGAAACACAACACACAACAGAAAATGTGCACGACACAAGCAATTTACCCATCTGTCACGTGTGTAATTTGCTCAGTGACAAACGCTCACAAATAGTTTGCAAGCGAACCAAAACAATCCAGCGGATTCTCCTCCTACGCTGGTGGATGAGCTTAACGCGTCTGTTTGTTTAGAGAAAGTGCTGAAGATGTATAAGACATCCACCTACACGCAGCTTGCAAAATGAATAGAACATCTGCAGGCGATTAGATGGAGAGTCAAAGCGAAGGCGGGCGGAGGAATCGCTCTGGAGACGCGTGGGGCCACGGGCCCTTTCATTATTGTTGATGAGAGCTGAACCGTACGAAGACACAACACACTCCCTGGTGCTTCCTAGTAGGGTATCACTCTTGAGATTCTTTGATACATGGTTTCAAAGAGGTCCTTGAGTGAAAGCACGCATGTGCAGCGCAAGGGTTTAAGTTGCGTTGATGTCGAATTGTGTTGTAAGCAGCGGGGTGTGTGATACCTGGAGAGATCTGTCTGTTCGCACTCCCGTTCATCTCTGGTGAAACATTTCATGTGTGTAATTTTTGAGTTACGACAAAAAAAACACAGCTTCATCAAAAGAGATCGACAAAGCAGATCATTAAGGGAGAATGAAAAAGCTATGCTTTCGAGAGAAATCGATCAATATGTTTTGCTTGTTTAGCATCAAGTATCTGTGGCTACAAACCGTTCAGATGTCGTGCTGAAAAGAAATGAATAAAAAATGTAATATGTTTTATCAATGCGTTTGGTTGGTACACATGTGACGTGTTTTGTGTCGAGACAGAATCATAATTTGACGTTTCCCTGCCATTTAAGGAATTTTTATATTTATATTCCTATGAAAAAGTGAAAAATGTTCTTATGAATTTTTTCAGAAGTCCTTAAAAGGGATGTATGTACACAGCTACAACAAATATTTTGTTTGTTTTAGATGTAATGCAATGTGTATACACGATTTAAGGTTAAAAATGCTTTATTTTCCATATACTGTGCATGTTTGTATCATCTTTTTGCCCCGCCTCTCGCTTTGAAAAGTGAGGTGTGCTATGATTGGCCAGTTAAGCAGTGCATAGTCATTGGTCGAAAACTGCGAGCGTGTGACGGAAATGTAAGGACTCTTACCATATTTGGAACATCAGATTCCAAAGCAATTGTACTGACAGGTACGCCCACCTAACTTGTGAATACATTTGGGTGGTCTCAGTCAAATCATACCATGAACTGACGTAGATTTGTGGGGGTGTGGTTACACGAGGCGTTTCAGGCAGGTCTGGGTGATCATGCGCTTTTAGATAGAATGCATCGTTTGTTCCCACACTTTAATTTTTACGTGTCTAATACATGAATGTGTAGCTTATAACACACCAAAGACACAGAAAAACACGTATTCAGTTATATGAGCCCTTTAAGATCTTACTATACCATACTTACGAACTTACTATAATTAACTCAATAACTCAATTTGCTCTCAATTTAATTTCAGTCTAGAAAGAACGCTGAAAGAGATATTAATTACGAAATTTCTATGTAAATTTACAGAAATTAGTCATCAATGGAACAAAAAAATTATAAAATAAAACACTAATAAAAATTATAGATGGCAACATTTTACAATAAGGCTCATTTGTTGAAATTAGCTTACATGAACTACTGCAACACTGAGCAAAGGTAATTTCAGCCTTTATTAATACATGAAAAAAAACAATAGTCGTATTTGTTTACGGTATTGCACAAAGAATTAACATGACCAATTTTAGTGACATAAACAAACAATAACACATTTGAATAAATGTTAAAAAACTAAAGCTAGTTCATGTTAACTAATATATTGACTAATGTTAACATATACAACTTCATACCTGAAAGAATTATAAATGTAATCTGAACTGAAGTTAATCACTGCGTTAAATTGCTGTGATTTTTTGATCAGATCACAGTGGCGCTAATGAAGCATCTTTGAAATAAACCCACCGAAAGACCCAAGAGATCTCCCTTCTTTCTCCTCATCACCTCCGAGCATCTCTTATGGCTCTAAACTTCATGAGATCAGAGAAATGAAGGCCATGTTTATCAAAGGCCATTCAGAGACCAACTCACTCGAGATGCTGAATCTGTACCATCCGAAGGACCTGCGGAATGAATCCGGAGGGAACGGATCTATAACTTCCTGCCTAACAGAGACGAGCCTGTGATCTTAGACTGCTATATTTGTCTACAGTATGACTTATCTGTGCAGAATAATGATAAAACTTCATGCTACTGTAGAACGTTTTAATGAGAGTTTTAATGAGAGCTGGTTTCAATGAATTACCTGGAGAGCAGATCTTAGTTTATATCTTCCCAAACCTGCAAAAACATGCTTAACTTAATAAGAATATTTCTGTAACTCATGTGTAGATCATTGAGATAGCAATACAGAGGAAACAGGTTCAATCCCAAGAAACAGAAATACTAATTAAAAAAGAAAATATTTTTCCATTCTTCAATCCTGTGAACCAGTGGTTCTCAAGCTTTTTTGTTGTAAGACCCTCTTTGTGTAGGGTGCATCGCTTTGCGGCCCCCAAATAAATACTTAGAATCTTAAAATTTAGAATTTAGCTAAACCAAAAACATATTCAGCTACACAATGCTGGAACATCAATTCTTTTGATTGGTCGTGTTATTTCTCTTTTGTTTGATTGTATATAATCAATGATACGTTTGACGAGCTCTTCCCAAAACGCATTAAACGGCAAATCTAAAAAAAATGAGTTTGTCATGCCATTTTGCTGTGTGCTAAACCTATTCACTCCTCCATCAATGTTTCATGTCAAATCGCTATATTTCCTTGTTTAAAATGTACTGCAAGATGCAGTTTCTTTCCAAAACGCTAAAAGTCCCGAACCTGTTTTTAGCCTAAATGCGATATGTCCTCTTGACCAATCAGAATTCGCTCCGTTAGTAGTATTTGTATGTGTTGTTTCTAAATTATTTGTTGTATGTGGTGGAAAACATTGAAACAAATATTTAATTTATTTTACTATTTAGTTTGTTACTATTTATTTTATTTGGCTGTTATTTATTTCATGCATTTGCATTTATTTGATGTATATTCATTTATAGTGTGAGTCCCTGATGTCTTATGTTTCATGTTCTCTAGTTTGTTTGTTTATAAAAGAAATAAACCAAAACATTTTTGAAAAATAGGATGGATTTGTAGCGTTTTGTAAAAAATAAAAACAGAATTTGAATTTATAATCGACAATATTGTTGTTTCATTTAACAATCATTGTTTAACATGTTCAGACTGAGCCAACAGACCATTTTAACAGGATAAATTGAATATTAAAAAAATGTATGGGTCTAGGTGAAAAAATTAAATTTTCATAAAACTATTCAAATGGATTTTGGAAAAGAGCTCTTCATTTCTATATTTCTTAAATGGCACAAAATCTGTGGCCCCCCTGGATCCATGTTGGGACCTCCTCTAAACCTCCCGATAGAATTTCTTCCCCTGAATCTTTGCTCCCGTGAAACTGGTCGGCACGTCTGAGGGGAAATCAGAGGGAATTATGGCCATTACTTCAGAGTGCTTTTATGTTCCACTTCTGTGGCTCAGCGCTGGTGAATCTGGCTTAGAGGGGCGCTGTCCTCTCATGCATGCAGTAGCCAGTTCCCCGTCCCGGAGCCTGAAGCCAGTCTTCGCTATTATCAGCTCGACTTCCACACGCCAGCAGCACCCAATCAAGCAGAGTTTACTGCGAGAACACAGAGCTCTTCTGCTCGCATTGTCCTCTCGGCCAAACTTGTGCGGACAAACTGAACTTTCAGACATAATTTCTAACACCGGACGCAGCGCGTTCTAATGGGATTGTTGCGTATCATCCAGTGTGGACAAAATTTGTCTGTTATTGTCTTTTCTGTGGTGTAGACATGGTGCAAGCTAAATTATGCCTCTCTATTGGACCGATTTGAAACGTGTAAAATCGCAGGTTACTTTACATGCAGGTTACTTTAACACCCGAAAATTCAAATTATAAATGTTTATTATAAGACTACCGCTGTAAATCGTGGTGAGGTAAGAAGAACGTTTTCAACGTTCAGCTTTAAGTAGCTGATGGCAGATTGTCAAAGAACAGTTCTTCACAACATCATGAAGGAGAACATATAGTCTACAATGTGTTTTGCTGTTGTTATGTTAGTCGCCCGACAGCACCAATATCTTGTCACAGAAGGTAATGTGTAAAAGAGGCAATTTTCTCCAGTAAGTGCAGCGAAAGCGATGACGTTCACATTAATGACGCCGATTGAGTAGAAATGGAAAAGTTAATTGCCTCAGTTTCTCACACACAATGGAAAGAACTCAAGGCTATTGGGATGTCTGTCATAAAACTGTGGGTTCACTTGCACATTTTCACAATCTCTGACCCATTTTTAGTTTACCACAAACTAAATATGTCCAACTATGATTTACCGTCGCTTCTCAATTTTTCAGATTATCATGTTGTCGATCATGTTTACATTTTTATATTAGAAATGAAAATATAGCAAAACTGACCGAGAGTGTGTACTTTGCTTTTGTCGGTGTTCACAGTATATCCAGAAAGCTGAAATAATGCCTCATTTTAAGTAAATGTCACACAAATGTCACACGTTACCTTTATTATGGTTACCTTTATAAATCATCAAACATCAGTAAAAAAAGTCTTTACAGATTTCAGAATTTTAAAAGACAAAGGTGAGAGTTTTAAAACCTTTCTATGTGAAAGATGCCTTTGTCATACTATACATAACATACTATTGTCTGTAACATGAAAATCACTGCCAAGCAATTTCCAGTTTTTTTATTTATCATTTAGTTTTATCTGTGCACTAGTGACAACATTTTTCCAAAATTCCATATATACAGATATATATATACAACCATTAAACCGTATATTACAGCAGCAGAAAAAGATAAGAAACCATTATAAAATGATCTTCAGCGTTTCTGAATGAACTATTCATAGTTATGTGTTTAAGTAAAACAGTCGTTTTTGTTTCATTCTGTGAACTACTAACAATATTTCTCCCAAATTTCAAATAAAATATTGTTATTTTTTTGCATTTATTTGCAGAAAATGAAAACTGGAGAAACAGGTGAAAATAACCGAGAAGATGCTCTGTATTGTTTCAAAACTCAAATACGGCAAAGGAAACAAGTTCTGATTCACTTTTAGCAACACAATAGTCATATGTGTACATTTATATGTATTAAGAAAAGTTACAAAAATATTTTTTTATGTGATAACCTGGATTTGTATCACAGTTTTCATGTGTCTTCTCATGGTGTCAATCGTTCACATTGCTGTTGGATGACATTGTCACTCCTGAGGTTTGATTTAGTTGATTTAGTCAATGATTTAAGGCCAATAAAGACGCATAACTGGTGTCACAGATGAACTCAAAAGTTCCTCTTTGATGGTAAACAGAGTGTCTAAGTACATTTAGACATTTGAAAACAGACCTGCAGCCCATCCGACTGTACAGGACGCGATCATGAAAGAAAACCACCGTGCGTTAATTAACATTTTAATTGCTGTAATTTTCTTCTACCCCGTTTACTCAGCTGTTACTCACGCAGCTGTTTTCATAGTGATAAAAGCAGCTGGAGATCCTGCCGGAATATTTCTCATTAGAAATGTAGCGCGGAGGAACGTGCACCTGTGAGACACAACCGAATTTACAAGACCAAAACATTCTCATCTACAGGAGAAGAAAAGTGCCATACTGGTTTTGTTCAGACAGACAAGAAACATCAGTTTGTCATGTCTGACTTTGATTTGTTTAGCTGAATATACTGTAGACTAAGTTGTAAAGCGACGCATATCCTAAACCCGATCCGAGCTGCTTTTTCAGATTCACATTTATATGCGATCTGAATTCAGATTAAAAGGGGATGTTTGGATTTGGTTTATTTCTAGACTCATGTGCATGTATTATTTTTTCAAATATGAACAAATTATGTATCTGATAAGAAAAATAGAATTGGGCAATTCCCTGAAAATGTCAACCTCACCGCAAATGTTTTGGTTTTTACAGCGGTTTTTACTATGGTAACATCAAAAATTTGAACATTTGGTGGTTGAAATACCCATGCAAGATCTATCTTTATATTTGTAAAGCATTTTTTTTATTTTTAGTGCATGATTTTTCATAGTCAGGTCAGATCCATTATCAGGATTGTCACATACATAACGCTACAAATTCCTCTTAAATGGACACATGAAAATTAAGTTACTATTTAATGTTCTATAAAAAGGGATTCCCTTCTCCATTCATTGGGTTTTATTGCTTCAGGATTATGCATTTTGATTTACAGAAATCGTACAAAGTTTATCGTCTCCCATAAACCGCATCCTTTTCCCTGTTTTTAAATATTTTTTTTCATAGACTGACATTTTTTGATGTTTAGACTATCAACAAGTTGATATCTTCATAGTACTTTCACACCTTTTATTTTTATACAATTCTTTAACGCCTCATACACTGTGAAATATAATAACAAAACTATGATGAACATTTACATTAGCTGATCCGTAAAATGACCCAAAATCCATACAATTAGTATTGTGATGATTGCATCAAAATATTTTACAGTAACAAAATATTTCACTGAAATGTAACTTCGTGTTTTCCAGTTTATCATAAAAAAAGTTGCCTGAAGTTCTTTTCTTTATCAACATCTACTAAAAAATGTTTAGATATTAGACTTATGAGAAGTATGTGTTAGAAGAGTGTGTGCAGATGTGTCAGCGAACACACGTTTTTTGATAGACATCCAAATAGCCGTCAGTTCTTTTAAACGTGTCAGTGAAACTTTCAGAGACAATTTACTCTTCCATTTTTACTCAATGGCCATCATTAATGTGACAGTCATCCCTCTCGCTGCACTTAGTGCCTCTTTAACACATTACTGAGATTTCACCTGCTATCATTCCCACATCTGAATCCTGTATTTCCAAGAGAAATGGAGAGGGGTCATTTGGTGATAGACAGATTGACAGGTCCCCTCCACCCGTCAGAGTCAGATTGTAACATCAGCCCCGCCCCCCCGTTTAGTCTACATTTCTTCTGCCAGAGCCTGAACCAGTAAAATTGGTCAAGTTACTCCTATGAATCATTCTACCTTAAACAACTACTAAAACTAAAATACGCCTTTAGTTTGGTTGTAATGGAGTATTTTACTTTATCGTTTAGTCTTGTATACCACAGAAGAGAAGACATAAAACGCAACTATAATGTCTGACAGCTTGTACCCTTATGAGTTTTAACCATGGTTTTTCCTGTTAGTAACTAAAAGTTAACCAGTGTTGTCTCATCCAAAAATTAAAATCATCATTTACTCACTCTCAGGTTGTTTCAAACCTGTATAAATTTGTTTGTTTCAATGAACACACAGAAAGATATTTGAAAGAATGTCCCAGTTTTGGGACATCATCCACTACGATAGTAGGGAAAAAATATAGTTTTTGTTCTGTTGAACACATAATGAGATATTTGAGTAAATGACGACAGAATTTTCATTTTTGGGTGAACTACCCCTTTAGCCATGTTTTGGGGAATAATAATGGTTTTATCGTAATCGATCTGCCCAAAAAGTGGTTACTACACTTTTACTATAATACGACCACGGTTAATTTTTCTAAGAGTAAAGCCGAAGTTTTGTTATGTGATAACCGCCAAGCCATTTCATCACAAGAATAATACAATAATACAACACATGGTTACGGCAGTGATGTTAACAGCAGACAAACCCTTTACAACATTCACAAATGCTCTGTGATTAGACCAATGAATACAAGGCCATTTGACACAATCATCCCTCTCACGTCAGAAGAAAAAGATTGTGATTATTTCTTTGTCATTTGCATAGAGAGCGAATAAATTGAGTAAAAATGTATCAGTCGGTACAACATTTGTGCTCACAGCACTTCACTTAACAACTGCCAATTATCAAACAAGGATAATGTGTTTGCTTTCAGAAAACAAACTAAAACGGTCCGGCATGTGAAATCTCACCAAGCCTTTCTCTTTCCTACTTACTCACTCTTTTCTCACTCGTTCTCTGTTTGCAGTGAAGTCACAAGAGCTGTTATCATCTCATAACTGTGTTTGTGGATGCTCAGAGGATTAAGTTCACGTTTGATACGAAACTCAGCATGGTTCCCCTTTGCAAATCTGCCTCGAACATATAAAAAAATAAACCAAGACTGCATTTTGCTTCATGTTTCTAACTAAACTCACCAACAAGATGAAGTTACTCTGAAAAAGTAATTAATTACAAGTTACTAATAACATATTCAATAGAGTAATTAGATTACTCTCTTCAAAAAGTATGTAATTACTTATAACAAATTACTCTCTTTATCTTATATCAACCATGATTAGTTAAGGGATTCAAGGATAGACATGAAACGACTCTTAATTCATTCAAATAAATCATGTGAGACTAAATAAATTAGTATTATAAACTGACCAAAGTATTACAAATGTGAAAATTATACATTAAAGCACAGATTTTAAAGTTAGACTTTGAATACTGATGTCAATTCCACTATTACACACACATATAATACAGAAAGATTTAGTTTAATTACATCAGAAGTAACTAATTAAATTACAGAAGAAATTAGTAATCACTTACTTTACATTTTCAAGCGAAAAGCAATTCAATTACAGTAACTAATTACTTTGTAACTAGTTACACCCAACACTGCACGTATCTGTTAATCTATCGAGGCAACCGTTTATTCTGCGAGGTATTTTCAACCTGTGAAATTTGAATTTGAAGGATTAGGGATATTTATATAACTTTATCTTTTAAAGTGCAGAGCGATTTGGTGTAAACTACAAAAGCATGAATTTGAGAAAAGGTGACGTTACATCATGCGTGTTACGTCTTTAGTTTGTAGTCTACAATAGACGGTTTCTTCGGATGGAAGCGCCTGACGGGAAGCAAAGATATTATTATTAACAAGATTTGTCACTGCCTTTAAAATTAATGAGGAGGAACTCAACTCTCAATATGGCCGCCCTATCAATGCTTTGCGCATGCGTTGTAGCTTAAGCAACAAGAAACCGTCTATAGTAACGGCCAACTACTGGTCCGGCATGAATAATAAAGTATTTTACATTTTTAGGACATGATTATTGTATTAACCTACACTCAATCCATAGCAAATACACTTCCATTTTACAAAAGATTTGAAATAATATAAAATAAACTGAACAAAACACACTTTCATTTCAATTTCCCTTGAAAATATTTAGATTAAAGCGCATGTAAACATAGATATTTGCTCAGATACTCATCCTACACCTTTCATAGAAAGCGGGTAAACCATTTCATGTGGCAGTAGCGTATAGTACTTGAGATGAGAGGCTTATATAACTGGAGAACAATACATGACAGAACACCGTAAGTATGTGTAAGTCTATTATCTGAACTAACTAGCCTGAGGCTCAGCGTATAATACGGTTGCTTTAATCATATCAGACACAACTGATGCCTGGGATTTTATCTCATGTAAAATATCACACCGTACATGTCTGAAAACATGGCTACATGTGAAACAATATACTCGCGGTGTAGATTCACAGATGAGATCTCGGTTATATCTCCATAATTTCTGCTACACATCAAATGGAAACTACTTTAGTATCTTAGATATTAAGAAACAGTCAGAAATCTCACGAATGTGTCTCAGGAGAGATTTCAACAATGTCTGAGCTCAGATTTGAGAAAGTCTGCAATCAAAAGTCAATATTATTGAAGATCTCAAAATGAACATCAAATTTACTAAAATCCAGATCTACATTCTACATTCATTTTACACCTCCATTCTCTTCATGCATTTGATTCAGTTTTTATTTCTACAAAGTAATTTTAGGAGAAACATCTGAGAACAAGTTGATACTTAAATGAAGCACAAGTAAGATATAAAAAATGAAAACTCTGTCAAAGTTCCTGAGCTATGAACAAGCCTCTGAGAGAAACAAATGTTCCTCTGAGAAAAAAAGTCAGATTTCTATTCATTTATCAAGTTTGAAGTTAAAGGTCAAGTTGGGTGCATTGCATTGTGGGATATTGACAAATGCATTCTGCCATGTATTCCGCGCATACACATCATTTGCATACTGTGTACCCTACCGCATACTGCAGATACAGGCAATATGTTAGTAGTATGCTAATTCTCATGTTTTCAGATTGTTTCTCTCTCTCTCTCTCTCTCTCTCTCTCTCTCTCGCTCGCTCTCGCTCTCTCTCTCAGGAGTAATAGTGTTTCTCGGCTTTGTTCATTAGCACAGACATGATCTTTTAAAATGGTCTTCCCCAGACATCATTAGAACAAAACAAATGCAAAAACCCCTCAAATCAAGTACTTGCTGTTTTCATATCGTACGACATTGTGTCGCTCAGGAATCTTATTTTCAGATGTATTGTTCTGGTTGTGTAATTATACAGGAGATAATGTTGCTGCGCTCGTCTTATCTGCTTCTTATTCACGTAAAAGCCGTCAGTCAGCATAATAAAGACGTGAATTATCTCAAACGCGGCGTATAAAATTAGTTACTTACAGAGCGATAGTTTAGCGAACAGAGGCGACGTTTACAGAACAAACAACATTAAAAGAAGCTCAAGCAACCTTAACAAAAGTCGTCTTTCAATTTCCCGTTGTTTTATTCCAAACACGTACAAAACACCATTAAACAGACTTACTGCTAAACAACCGCACCGATCAAAAAACAGGTTTGGAAGAAATCACTGTGATTCTGTTGCTCTTGCTGTGTATGTTAAGTCTCCGACAGCTCAAAGCCGCTACATAAACCTGTCAAAGATAAAGACAGAGACAAGATGCCCAAAGACAAGATGAGGAGGAAACTGTCCTTCAGGACAAACATCAACGCTTCCGTATGTCAATCTTACTGTGTTTGCCTGAAAAATAACCAAATCTCTCACGACAAGCGTTAAACAGAACGGTGTTAATCTCTGAACATACAATTGAAACTATTAAATAAACTGTTTACCAATAAACTGTTTGCCGTTACGTTTAACACCCCACATACGGAACACCACATAGAGTTTTAATACTCTAGATTTTCACTAAAGATAAGTTATGAGAACAGACGAGACGCGGCTGATGTTAGCAGAATGGCTCACAATCCATCGACGCGTAGCAGATGATTATTTTTAACATGCTTTCTGCGGTTTCTAATAAAGTTACCAGCTGACAAGCTAGTAAATCTGTTTTATTTAGTCAGCAGATCCATTTCAGCTCTCGCTCAAACAGAACACGATATCCTCCCTCAGGACGAAGAGACAACAATAATAGTAAATAAATTGGGTCAGTGTAAAGAGAAAGTTTGCATTGCCCCTTTCAGCAATGCGTTCGAATTTATTTCTCCGTAATGAAGCCATAAAATCAGACATTGAAAATATTCTGGGTTTCACAACTATAAACAAAGAAGTATGACAATTTGTTTGCTCTTTTTAATATGGATGTAACGATTCACTCAGCTCGCGATGCGATTTACGATGGTGGCCTTTCACAAATTATTTTTACAAAATGAGTCAAGATAAATTAGAAATGAACAACTGCCCTTATTTCTCATTATTTCTCAAACGCTGCACATTTCTTTGTTAAATCAAAATATATTTTGTGTCAAAAAACAAATTCCAAATAGAGAAAAAAATAATAATACAGTAGTCTCTTTTATATGAACAAACTAAGAGTTTGTCTGTGCTTTACTTGGATTTTCTACATTTAAGAAATAATAGCATATCCACGTTTAAAGTCTTAGTGAAATAAAAAATAACCGTGCAATTTTTTCATGAAATATTGCAGCGTTATTGTAAATAGTAGATCAATGTGGGTCAATGTCTTTTTAAAATGTGTGTCCTCATAATCTTTGGTTAAAATCTGAAAACGCACGTCCTTCCTGTAACGACTCCATCTTAAATGATGTATGTTAGACAGTTTAGGCGGACCATCCGTTAACTCCTCCCCTTTAACGCTCAGTCTGCTGCCAGTTCCATTTCAAAATGTAATGGCTGTATTTATACATTCAATCAAATTGCAAAGAAAGACGGAAGCCACGCCCACAATTTTTCTTATTAGAGATTCCATTTCACGAGGAAATACGGAAGTTAAAACAATCGCAACTTCCGGTTCACAGGGACATCGCGTTTGCGGTGAACAAAGCGCCCCTGCTGTTCAAAACATGTATTGCGATTCAATTTTCATCTCATCCGACTTGAATCGTCACATATAATAATTGATTTTCAATTGGCTCACGGTGAATCACTACATCTCTACTTTTTAAACAACCATTGATCAAATCTATAACATAAACTGAGCCTCAAACCTTCTTTCGAAGAGCACTCAGCAGTGAAGTTCACAGGTGCACACTACAGTTCAGAAATCTGATCTAAAACAAATACAAGTTTGATGTCAAATCTTTATTGTATGCATCTCGTGGATGAGAAACAACAGACCTTCTTATGTTTTAGAATTCAATGCAAGTATTTATTTTATCATATTGCTGTTACCTCCAAAGTAAATACTTTATTTCTAGACTGTGTGTTTTCCGGGTACAAGCATGTATTTGTAGATTCAGGTACACCAGTGTGTTCACAGGTGTGGCCCCAAAACAGTCCCCGCCTCTCCAGAGATGTTTCACCTGCTCAACGCGTCCAAACCTATGAGACATCTGTGTGATTCTCGCTTCAATGGCTTCTAACTCTCTCTAACACACACACAGAGTCCATCAGGAGCCCCACAGCAGCAGCGGTCAGCCGGTAGATGCCCTGACACCTGCCTCCGCAGATGTTCTGCATCCTTATACACTGACAGCCGCGGAGCGTGACACTTTAAAGAGCGTCTATGGATCACCAGTGGCCATCTGAGGCTTTGTAAACTGTGAACACACATTACTCAGGGTGTGAGGGTGACACTCATGTAAAACCAAACTCAGACCCCTTCATGAGATGAAGCAGTAAAGCAATGTACTGTAGTAAAGAAACATACTGTGGTAAAAGCAATGTACTGTGGTAGAGAAATATACCATAGCGAAGCAAAGTATGGTAGAAAAAATATAACGCAGTGAAGCAATGCACTATAGTAATAGCAAAGCACTGTAGAAAAAATATATCGTAGTCAAGCAAGAGACTGTGGTAAAAGCAATGTACTGTAGTAATATAAACCATAGTAATATAAACCATAGTAATATAAACCATAGTAAGATAAACCATAGTAAGATAAACCATAGTAAAATAAACATGCTGTGGTCAAAGCAAAGTGCTGTAGTAAAAAAATTCTGTAGTAAAAAATGCACTGTGGTAAAAAATATTCTGTAGTAAAAATATACTGTAGTAAAAATATGATGTAGTAAAAAAATACTGTAGTAATAATATACTGTAGTAAAAATATGCTGTAGCAAAAATATGCTGTAGTAAAAAAATACTGTAGTAAAAAATGCACTGTGGTAAAAAATATTCTGTAGTAAAAATATACTGTAGTAAAAAATACTGTAGTAAAAAAATACTGTAGTAAAAAATGCACTGTGGTAAAAAATATTCTGTAGTAAAAAATACTGTAGTAAAAAAATACTGTAGTAAAAAATGCACTGTGGTAAAAAATATTCTGTAGTAAAAATATATTGTAGTAAAAAAATACTGTAGTAAAAAAATAGTGTAGTAAAAATATAGTGTAGTAAAAATATACTGTAGTAAAAAATACTGTAGTAAAAATATACTGTAGTAAAAATATGCTGTAGTAAAAATATGCTGTAGTAAAAATATACTGTAGTAAAAAAATACTGTAGTAAAAAATTCAATGTGGTAAAAAATATACTGCAGTAAAAATATACTGTAGTAAAAAAATGCACTGCGTTAAAAAATATACTCTAGTAAAAATATACTGTAATAAAAAAATGCACTGCCTTAAAAAATACACTTTAATAAAAAATGCACTGTTGTAAAAGCAAAGTACTGTAGTAAAAAGTATATTGTAGTAAAACAATGCACTGTGGTAAAAAAATATACTTTAGTAAAAATATACTGTAGAAAAAAATGCACTGTTGTAAAAGCAAAGTACTGTAGTAAAAATATATTGTAGTAAAACAATGCACTGTGGTAAAAAAATATACTTTAGTAAAAATATACTGTAGAAAAAAATGCACTGTTGTAAAAGCAAAGTACTGTAGTAAAAAGTATATTGTAGTAAAACAATGCACTGTGGTAAAAAAATATACTTTAGTAAAATTATACTGTAGAAAAAAATGCACTGTTGTTAAAGCAAAGTACTGTAGTAAAAATATATTGTAGTAAAACAATGCACTGTGGCAAAACCAATGTATCATAGAAAAAAATACCGTAGTAAATCAATATACCAGTAAAACAATATATCCTGGGATAGAAATAAACTCTTTACAAAATAAAGACTATGGTAAAGTAACTATTGTGTGTTTGAAAACAAAATTGGAAACAAACGTCAAGGTAGAAAATGTGTAATTGTTATATTATATGACAAATAATTATGACATTCCTGTTGATGGCAAGTATGTGTGAATATGTGTGTGAATTAATTATCTGTGCTAATGAAATGCAGAACATAAAGCCCAGAAAAAAAAAAAAAAATCCACACAGTTATCATAGACGTGAAAATGGAGCGCTGCATCACAGTTAATGACAGACTCTCTGCTTTTAACAAACATTACTGCAAAAGTTCACTCAAAAATAAACATTTAGTCATTTATTCACCCTCATGTCATTCCAGACCTGTACATTCGGCATATTAATGTGATGAACTGTAAACTGCATGCTTCATGTTGACTTGCAATGCCAAGATGGACTATAACACCACACAACCTGATTTTGTCCCCTGAATGCTGTGCGCTCCTCAGTTTTAAAGCATCGCCGCGACAGATTAAACCGTAAGTGAACCTCGATGAGACTGAACACAACAGAAGAAAAAACTCAGAAAAGGATGAAGAAAATGAGAAACAGAGCCACAGTACATTGCTTTTGTAAGAGCGTAATGACTGCGTACGATGCGGCTGGTGCCGGCTGTATTTTCACGGCACTTGAAGTGGTTTGTTTGTGTGCGTTTCTTCTGAGAGACTATTGGAGCATCTACGAGAGGCGTAATAAAGTTGGACAGCTTTAATCATTTCACAGCACGAGCTGCACAGAATCACCCAATCTTACAGACAAACATCCTCAAGAGAGACACAGAGAGGAGAGAGAGAGAATGAGAAAAGACATTTGTGTGTCTCTCGCCCACTACAGGCACCAATAAGTGGCCCACACGGCCCTGAGATGCCGAAATCTCTTTTAAGATTGTACAAACAAAAAATCTGGATTTGGCAAGAGTTCATTTTGAGATCTTTAATCGTGTTAACTTTTGATTGCAGACTTGACAAATCTGAGCTCAGTTTGACACACGGTTGACAACTCTTCTCAAACTCTAATGACAGAGAGTTTTGTGAGATTTCTGCAAGAGCATCAAACTGAGTTTAGATTTACCAGAACACCCAACTAACTAGGTTGATTATATTTTTCGGCAAGACACACATTTAAATACACAATTAGACAAACACAAAGACGTCTTGATTGAGCGCCGGAAGGTGTTGCGAGAGCCATGTTTGGTTGCGATTACACAGTTGTTTACGTCTGAAAAACAACAGATGAAATACATGCGGTCGCTGACTGCCAGAGACCGCAGAGTGTTCGACTTTATTAGGTTATGAAAGCTGCATTGGGAATTAGATTACACTCGAGTCGATAATGATGATTCTGGATAAGAAAGACACCGTTGGGCATTTCAATTAAACTAAACAACAAACAGGATATGAGAAAGACATTCTTTACGGGGCGCTCAAAGCACTTACGTCCACATAACTTGGTGGCACTAAGGATGTCTAATTTCCTCATGCGAACGGATTGGATGCGCCCATTCATTTGAGAGTGATTTCCAAAAGAAGCTGTTTTCTTTTATGAGCCCTGTCTGAAACTGGACCAGGACACGGTGCGGGTTAATGTAGCGTGGAGCAGCTTTTGTTACTGACGCGTAAGATTGCCTCATTTCCACCCAATTAATGAGAAGATTGGTCAACTGAGCAAAGACTGAATAAAATATGAATGTTCGGACGTTATCAAAATCAGTCTAAGTGCGTCTTCACTTCAGATTGAAATATTGAGCAGATAGTATGAACGTTACATTTTTAATACACGTCAAGAAGCGAGTCAGAGAACTGCAGGTGGGCGGGGCTACTTGTGTGATTGACAAGCTTGAAACCTCGACCTCCACGTCAATACTTTAAAGTCTATCCCTCCAGCATGTATGGCAAGCCAAATTTACCATCGTTTAGTCAAGGATTTTTACTCCAATGTGAACCTGTGAAATTTAATATGACACTTTTGATTAAATTTTGCATTGCTTGAAAAAAATCCAAACCGCCGCAGGGAAACGTCATTTTCCGACATTTAAAGCGCTATACGCATTAAATCCAATTTACCTGATAGATCCAATACCCCAGATAGACCCATCTATACGCGTTATAAATGAGATCGAGCATCGTGATCAACATGTACTGCCGTTAAGGCTCCTAATACAAGTCCTACGAACATTATTGCTAATTACTGGTAGAAGAATATCCGAGCCGGATCCATTATTAACTACAGCTTCACGCTCGAACGCGATCTCACATATGGGGTAAATCGAGCTATCAAAGTCTACTGCCAATAAAGCTCTTAATGAAGATATTTCAACACCTCCCCCTCATCTTCACGAATGCGCAGATCATCACATTATTACACACAACAGTACACGTCCTTATGGAGAGCTCTATAACAGAAACTAATTATCCAATGGGATCCTCATGCTAACACAGCTGTCGATTTCTATTAACGCTGAAGCGCAACGAAGCTCAACTCTATAGAGAAAGTTTGAGGGAAAGAAATTTAAATGAGCAGTCCGTGCTTACTCGTGTCCAAGCCATTTATCGACCTTGTTAATACAACGCTGGACTACCAATGTACTTAGCTGATTTATGCACAAAACTTAAAATACCGTTCCACAATACAAGATACAAAAAATAACGAATTATTGTGCAGAGAGCAAGTCAATGGACAGACAGGGAGATTTGAATCCGGGACCTCTCGCAAAGACAGACAGACAGGTGGATGGGCGGACAGCAATAGAAAAACAAAGAAACACGTGAATGGAGAGAAAGCACCCAACAGACAGAGAGACAGACGGACGGTCGGACTGCCTCAGAAAGACAGGTGATTGGACAGACAGCACTAGACAGACATATGGGAAGGCGGTGGGAGGGACAGACAGCACTAGACAGACAGAGAGACAGACGGATGGACAGACAGACAGCACTAGAAAGACATATGGACAGACAGACAGAGAGACAGACGAATGGATGGATGGACAGACAGAACTAGACAGACATATGGACAGACGGTTGGATGGACAGACAGCACTAGACAGACGTATGGACAGACAGCACTAGACAGACATTTGGACAGACAGCACTAGACAGACGTATGGACAGAAAGCACTAGACACCCTGAGAGACAGACGGATGGGCGGACGGCATTAGACAGGGAGACAGATGAATGGACAGACAGAGAGACAGGTGAATGGACAGACAGCACTAGATAGACAGAGAGACAGGTGGATGGACAGACAGCACTACACAGACAGAGAGACAGGTGAATGGACAGACAGCACTAGACAGACAGAGAGACAGGTGAATGGACAGACAGCACTAGACAGACAGAGAGACAGGTGAATGGACAGACAGAGAGACAGGTGAATGGACAGACAGAGAGACAGGTGAATGGACAGACAGAGAGACAGGTGAATGGACAGACAGAGAGACTGGTGGATGGACAGACAGCACTAGACAGACAGAGAGACAGGTGGATGGACCGACAGCACTAGACAGACAGAGAGACAAGTGAATGGACAGACAGAGAGACAGGTGAATGGACAGACAGCATTAGACAGACGGATGGATTGATGGGCAGACAGCACTACACAGACAGAGCGACAGACTAATAGATAAATAGTAAGACACATAGCCAGGTAGATAGACGGACGGATGGATGTGCTCAGTAGTCAGGGCTTTGTCTCCTCTGGATTCCTTCACACACAGCAGATGTTTTTCACAAACAGCACATTAGTGTTGAGATGGTCGTCATTAATGAGCTCAATCACTCAGCAGGACACCACGGCTCTCAAGCTGATATCAAGACAATCCCAGAGGAATCCACACAGCTGCTCCGGGATCAGCCGAGGAGATAAATACCATGAAACATGCTCCAAATACTGCAGGAGCTTTAGAAGAGCTGTTGAGCCACAAACACGCTAGAAAATACAGTCGTACACCAAAAACACACAGATCCACACTTTCTCACACTCAAAAGATTTGAGCTGGTGAACGAACCAAACTGTGACGTCAAACTCTCAAGATCATCAAATTCAAATCCACTTTTCTTAGTTTAACAATGGAAAAATGGTCAGCGCGCCCGCCGCATGGTCATAGAGGGTTGTCTTTATTCTCTTAATGAGTAAATGTGTGTTTTGGGAGTAACGTGCAGTAAACCAATCAGAGCCTCATCTCCCATTCCCTTTGAGAGCTGGTTGTGCTCGCGCCATCGAGACAGAGCGACACATGTCATAATCTGAAACCACGCCCACTGGGCGGGGACAATCCAACTCTCTCCATTGACTTTTTTGGAGGAAGCTGCCTCCTTGTCATTTCTGACTCATAACAAAAAACAGAAAAATGTTGTATATTAATATTTGCCATGTTTGTGTGCCGCTGCGCGTCTCTCTGTGTGTTATAAGCAGAGTCTACACGCGTTCTATAGGCGCATATTACTAACACTGTCTTTAAATATTCCGCAAATAATAATGCACCGTTGACTTTATACCGGGTCATACCAGCACGCCCATGTGCGCAAATGCATTTGCTATTTAAACAACATGGTTCATGACGTGAAAATGTTAATAGCGTCCTGCTAAAACTAGCAAAAACCACATTGCGCCGGGTGCATGATAGGACCAAAAGAAAGGTTATTGGAAAAAGAGACTGCGCAAAAGTCTTGCAGTGTATTTTAGCCTTTTCAGTAAACTAAAACAAACAATTCCTATATTGTGTAATACCGCCTATAACGTTAATGTTTAGAGGATGTGTTGACCAAAAAAACTGAACGAAAATATCAAAATGACTCTTCTGCAATGCCATGACAAAGTTTGTCAATCAAATACAGTTTTAGCACCAATTTTCTCCTGACATTATAAGAGGAGCTCAAGGTGTAAAACATATGTGACACTGGACAACAAATCCAGAAAATTATGGGGTAATTTTTTGGAATTGAGATGTTTAGATAATCTGAAAGCTGAATACATTTCTACTGATGTGTGAGTTGTTAGAATAGGACAATATCTGGCTGAGATACAACAGTTTAAACTCTGGATTCTGAGAGTGCAACAAATCTAAATATTGAGAAAATTGCCTTTGAAGTTGTTAATCGGGGGCACTGTGGCAGGCCATCCACTCACAAAAATAAAGTTTTTATATATTTAAGGTAGTACATTTACCAAACATAATTATGGAACATGATCTTTACTTAATATCCTAATGATTTTTGCCATAAAACAATGTATTTTTGTCTTTCACTCAAAATGTTGCTGTGCTACTTTAGACTGGTTTTGTGATCCAGCGTCACATATATGACATAAGTCACAGAGTTGATCTTCTGTGTATGATGTCTGGAGTTTACCGCTGTGCTGACTGTATAATGTCCACATGAACAGAGAGAGAGAGAGAGAGAGTCTGGAGGACGAGCTATGCACGATCACACACTATAACGGGGCCAAAGACATGATAAATCACAAAAGCTCTCGCCAAGGACAATGTGACACAAATACTGTGTGTGTGTTTCATCACTACACAATATCACAGGGGTAAATAACAAACTCGCTGTATACTCACATTACTGTAGATGTAGAACATGTCAGAGGAAGATACAGACAAATGCAAAATAAATAGATGGATAAATAAATAAATAAACATTGGGCAAACAAACACCTGAAGCAGTTACCTCAACATAAACGCATCTCTTTCTCTCTCTCTGTGGTATCCTGCTGTGTGCATCCCTGTAGCAGCTGGCATGGCTGCGGGCGCAGTAACTCCAGCATGCAGATATACTGTGTTTAAGACTCACTGCCTCTCGGCAACAGTCGAGAGCTGTCACTCACACTTCAGGGGCGGAGCCAGCAGGAGGGGATTGTTTTAAATATCAACTAAATGTATGAATCAGTATGTTAATATAAAAATGTGTTTGATATCCCAGAGACCAGCACTGGGTTTTGAAAGACACACAGAGACAGTGTGTCTCATTTCATCTGTCAATTTGAGACTAGAGTAGTTCACATCAAGATAACGCCCCAAAGCCTTTCAATAGTCATTTTTATTCCTACTATGGAAAGTCAATAGGGCTTATATAAAAGTGAACTACTCCTTTACATAAACAAAAAGAGCTCACAGCTTTATGTTCACCACTACATTGTAAATTGCAACGGTTTCTTCATATTGTGGCACTTTAGTTTTGTTTTAGTCATCAGGTTTTACAGTGTCTCTGTGATTGGCGTCCTGTGCAATGCGTCCTTGTATGCGGTTAACACATCAGATTCCCGACAGGATTTTATTTCCGGAAAACTTGTTTACTTGCTTGCTGATTTCAGCCAGTTTGTGAAATACGACTCAGATGCTGAGATAAAACTGTTCGAGCAGGTGGAAATAAACCCGACGTGGAAACTCGGGACTGTGAAAAAGATGCATTTAAAATACAGTTTTTATGTTTAGAATCATTGGCATACTATGTAAGGCTGTGTTGTGCATGAACATCTCATATTTTAATAATGCTACTATTGTAAATGACACTTTAAAATGTGTTAAGCAGTTTTAAAAATCGATGGAGAATCTGTTCTGGATCCAAAGATGTCTGACTTCTGCATATGGGTAACTGGCAACCGTAAATGTATCCTATGTGACAGCAAAGATTATATTTACATTTAGGCATTTGGCGGACACTTTTATCCAAAGCGACTTACATTGCTTTATCCTATACATTTTACATAGGTATTTGCAATCCCCTGGGATTGAACCCACAACCTTGCGTTGTTAACACAATGCTCTAACCACTGAGCTACAAGAAAGATTAAAAAAATGAAAAAAGATTAAAAAAATAAATAATGAAATTAAATCTCTATCATGCTGATTTTTTATATTTTTATTATAAAATCCTATATTATAAGCAGTTTGTTTCCTAAATGTTTCCTTAACACCATTGGACACATTCACGGTTATATTTGTCATCTAACCATTTTCGTTTGACTCTCCTTGTCATCAATTTAAATACAATATATTACGGGTGATCAGAATTGTGAGCTCTCCCAATAAACAGGTAGATTAAAAAAGAACTAAAAACACAAAGGCGAATTATCTACAAGCACTTTGACATTCAGAAGCCAATTGTACCAAACAGAGACCTGTTGAGTCCCTCATCTCAATATCAATACAGCTTAAACAGATTTGCAGTCTTCTCTTGTGTTAGCACATGTCGCTTCACTCCGGCATGTTGTTCTTTCTGGTCTGCTAATGATACGTGTTTACCTCTCTAAATTTTTCAACCGCACATTTCACCCAATATAGCACATCAGTTCCGGCACCTCCTAAAATAGCCTCCGGTGCCACACTCCAAAACATCAGACCTACAAATGATCCAGACTCTGTTTCGTGTACCATCCGAGTCTGAGAGACGCAAAGTGAGAATAGAAAGGCGTTTACAAGTTAGACAAGTTCACTTCAATCACCGCTCATCTTCTCTGTGATCTCATCCGGCTGACGCTTTCTAAACATCACCGCTGCATACCTTAGACGTTCAGAGTCACTTGCAAACCCAGTAAACAGCATGAAAAATGAAAACTCGAACACGTCCAAGAAGAGTAAAACTGGCTTTGTGGGGTACATCAAATTATATGTTTTTTAATATTTCTTAAAGAATGCAACATGGTAATGAATAAAGACATATTTTCAAAATCAAATCGTTCTTTCAAAATGTTCTTGTCATTATCAGAAAAAGATATTAGAAAAAATATTGGCCTTGATATTTATGTGACAGGTGCGTGCCTGTTTAATGAATCATTATAGAGGCGGATTATGACACATATAAAGAAAAGACTGCTCTGATTATATATGATAAAACTCAAAATAATTATAATTACATATAGCCATTTTTTATTAAATCAGATTTATTATTTACTTATTTATTATGATTCAATTAAGTACATTTTCTCAGTTCAACAAAAAACTAAGTTTGGTTTGAGACTGTGGTTATTGGGGCTGTGCACATGATCCTAACCCAATTTCAATTTTGGCTTTAAACAATTATTAAAACAAAACAATCGAGGTAAAACATTCATTGTGCCGCATTTCCGTGCCTAATTTATTTTTATAATTATTATATTATGTTATTATTACAAACAAAATGTCTACCAAATCATTTTATTTGATATATTTTTATGTTTTTATTTTTAAAAAGTGATACATTGACGTTTTTAAATAAATTAATTTACTATTAATTTTAATTATTATAAACGTTTTTTATTTATCTATGTATAAATGAGTAATCGTGTTAAATATTCTTGATCAAAACATTGGGCAAAAATTTGTGATTATACAGCCCTAACGTATGACTATAAAATGTGTTTTTGCAAACAGCACAGAGGCGCAGACGTTGGTTAATGCGTGTAGAGTTGAATTATCTCATGGCCACTTCATTAACAAGTGATTTTTTAATGCTTAAACGCTTTCCACTCGGAGAAACCTCAGAGAATTAATGAAGGTCACAGACATTTGTTCACAGTCCGTCTGTTGGACGCGTTGGCTTTCTGTACTGCATAATAAAACCAGACCAGAATAACAGACCTCGACCATTAAATTCAACAGGCAACGATGTCCATCTGACACAACAGTGAACACAGACTAACAAATAAACAAAAGATGTATGTCCACTCAAGAGAGAAACTGGCAGATGTCTAACAAATGTTTTTATTTTGGTCACAAGAATAATCATGATGTATGGATTATGCATAAAAACGACTCAAAGCTTGACTAGATGGTGCTTGCACGAGTGCAGCTTGAGAAACGTGACGAATACATGCATTTGCATGTGCAAAGCGAGTTTAAAATGAGGAAAGACGGAGACAGTTTGGCAGCAGTCCACGCAGGAGAAGAAGCGAGTCGTCCTGTAGACAAGCTCTGAGCCTGAGTAACCTCTCAAAGGTCTGTCATCATCTTATACTGCCGCCGCGACACACCATCTGCCTCTGGAGTTACCCACAATGCCCTGTGTTTCATTTCTCCCTCTTCACTTCTGCGGCCGTTTTTACTCTGTCGGGAAGCGTTCACAGATATAATTACATCAGCCTGTTAAGGTTTCAATATGATGAACTGGTAGACTTTTGTAGCTGCCAAAAAGCAGGTTGGCCTGAACCCTGGAGGTAAACTGTTGCTTTGAGGTTGCTCTTCTATAGCTCAGGAGATCTTCGTGATGTCTTAATTAATTTTCAGCATTAGTCTCAGAGGGTTTTTCGGAGGAAAAGATACAGAATCACACATATTTTTTACTACAGTTTCAGAACACAGTTCAACAATATCACAAACTGTGCTCGTATTTGCCATGGTATCAAAAAGTTATATATTTCAATGATCGAAATTCTTATTATTATACTTCTACAATACATTTATTTCACACAAATCCTTTTTGTGTATTTTGACAATGTGTTTCGGTTTTTATTTCCCCGAAGCATTAAAAATAGAAGCCTCTAAGACCAAGTTGATACTTGAATAAAAGACAACCAAGAATCAGAGTTATTAAAGTTTAGATTTTAGTTTTATTCAATTTTATTAATATTTCACATTAGCTTTCATTTTTAGATTTTTTGTTTATGGGTTCATTTTAGATAAAGTTTGAGCAGTTTTGGTATATGGTTTTGGCATTTATAATTTATTGGTTTATTTTTAATAATTCCAGATGAATTCGTTTTTATTTTTGTTTATTGGTTTAATTGGTTTACTGCTTTAAATTTACTTCAATTTAATTTTTAGGTATTTCAAATTTGTTTAGTTAAAGGGATAGTTCAGCCAAAAACTCAAATTTGCCGTTTATTTACTCACCCTCAGGCCATCCAAGATGTAGGTGACATTTTTTCTAGAGTAGAACCATAAAGAACATTGTTTGGTAAATCCGCAGCCCTCTCTGCTTCATATAATGGGAGTCTATGGGGTCCACCTGTATAAGAGTTCCTAAAGCACATCATTCCAAAAAGCGGCTCCTGGCGACATGTTTACCTTTCGTAGAGTGACTCGCTCGATATTTATATAAATTTGAACGTAATTTTTAACAATATTAGCCATACTGTACAGCCTCAACACTCACTTTCTCAAGGTGGCGCTAAATGTACCAGACGCTGGTATGCCATCCGCCACCAAATACTAAAGGAGAAGATTGCGATTGTGTGCAGAGGCTGCACATTATGGCTAATATTATAAAAAATGACGTTTCAGTTTTAAGAAAATATCAAACAATTCGCTTCACAAAATAAGCCGCTTTTTGGAATGATGTGCTTTAGGAACTCTCAGACAGGTGGACCCCATATACTCCCATTATATGAAGCAGAGAGGGCTGCGGATTTACCAAATAATAATCTTTTTTATGATTCTGCTCCATACTATACTATATAATGTCACCTACATCTCAGATAGCCTGAGGGTGAAATAAACGGCAAATTTGAGTTTTTGGCTGAACTATCCCTTTAACTGTTTCCTATAATTTGAAGTTCAATATCTTATTTGATTTCAAAGAACAGCAAAGTTTTCAAAGTTTTAAAGTAAACTTAAACAACCTTGCTGAGAACTCCTTCAAATCTCCCGAGCTAAAGAATGTTCTGCTTCCTTTAAATCTCATCATGTTAAGGACACATTACTGAGATCTCATCTGTGATTTTTTATTCTCGTTGGCTCTTTCACCTCGAAACAATTTTGTAGACATTAAAAAGGAAAACCTGTGAACACAGGGTTTGTGAGTTTCGATAGAAAAGAATAAAACGTTCGCCATCAAATCTACCATGGCCTCTCTTCTACCCTACTGCGCCACGTGAAGAATGAGCTCTGTGGGTAAACCGGGAACATAAAGATCTTCGACCTTTAAAACCTAATGAAAATTAATGCTACGTGCTATGGCACAGTAGCTGTTTCCTGCTACGGTATTATATCATGATTTACATGCACTCTTAGAGCCCTAGAGCTCATTAGAGTCTAAAGCCGGCGATTACGCTCTTTTAATTCTGCAGGAGACGGACACGATACAAATCAGAGCGTGTATATCATTACACTGGAATGGAAAGTCAGCATTTTGTAACAAACCCTAAACACAAATACTAACATTAGGCTGGGGAACCAGAGACTCCGTGTCCACGTCTGTAGTAATGAAGTGCATGTTCCTCAAATGACCCTAGACGATAAGACCCCGAGTGGTCACCTAATTCTTTTATTCATTTATTTCCTTATAACTGTGGCTTTTTAGCAACCATGAATTTTACGAAAAATACATTGCAAATGAAATTTGGATCACAGGTCAGGAAGGCTAGCTTTGGCAATAGGTGCTTTTCACACTTGTTGTTGGGTAAACGTCTATAGTGGTGAATGGGAGGCTTACACAAATATATTTTTTGCATACACACTTTGCTCAAGTAGCAAAAGAAACACTCAAAAATAGTGTTTTCACATCTTTCAACAATTTGAAAAAAATTCAGAGAGCTTTATAACGGCAGACAAAAGAAAGAACAAAGTCAAATTTACCGTGACTACAAGAACATTTAATTGTAATTTTATGCAAATGTAATATGAAGGTATATAGTGTATGGTGTTATAAACATACAAACAAAAAATGAAAATATGATAAACTTTGGAGGATTTACGATGCTGATGACAGTTGAAACGCGTCTGTTCTGACGTTAGAAAACATCAAGCTCTACATAGGTTGAATTTCATGAAATTATAGATTAGCCTGACAGTTAAAGAATAAACAAGTTTTATATTTTTATATATTTATACTTCATCTTCCACAGTTGACTGTTTCAGTTTCATGGGGTCCTTGACAAATATACCGTATGGTGTGGCAGCAAAAATTTAGATTTCTATGCTATTTTATAAATATAAATATTGTTAATGGTTTGTTTTCTACATTTTTGCTGTCAGCCCCTAGGAAACACATGTCTGGCGTATTTGTGAACTACCTGTATATAAAAAAACAACAATCGGTTTATCTAACCTCATCACAACTCACAACAATGATTTATAATTTGTGATGTTGAGAATGGTTGTGCGGGAAATGTCAAATGAAGATTAGTATACAAGGTACGCAATTTTATGTTTCAGAGACGACGACATAAAGGCAAAACTTACAAATTGCCGCTTTAAGAGAGGGGTGCATCAACCAAAGATTCTCTTTGGTGGGTCACAGTGTCTCCAAAATCTTTCAGCACCCAATCAATTCCCATGAATACAAACAAGTCCCATCCTTTATTTATAATATCTTATCACATTACAGGAGTAAAATAGAATTCATTTTTACATAACATTTGACATTATTTGAGCTTGCAACATATCCAGCTGCTATTCACCTCTCTCTCTCTCTCTCCCTGTGGGGTACATCCCATTTCATCATCTCAAGGGACGAATCTCACTTCAGGAGAAAGTTGCAACCGTTTGGTCTGATCTTCTTCCGTTTACCTGCTATTCTCTTTAAAAGCCTGAGAAGCTTCACTCCAGCTAAAACCACTTTCAACACAGCGTGAACGAAAGATGACAACACTCCCAACGAGACCACAAAACACGAAAACAGTGACCACAAGTGTACAGAGAATTCTGGGTAAAAATACTCTTCCAAAGACTCTCTCCACCTCACTGCACACAATATATATACTGTATAATGATTATTAAAGTTAAAGTTAAAAGCTAGGTATTGAGCCATAATACTTATCATTCATTAATTCACTTTTATTATTCAATTCATTAATATCATTTTTCCAAAACTATAAAAACAAAAAGTCAGTTTTGGTGAATTGCATTGTGGGATACAGCACTTTATGTAATGCGCTCTGTTGTATACTAAATGTGTTGAAAATGTGGAAGGTCATATGGGTGATGCCTTCATACAGCAATGATGCACACCGCAAAAAGTAAACACAGAGACGTAGTAAAGGTAGGATTAAGGCACCTTCGGAGCCACCGATCTGATCCCAGACCAGTGATAAAGCAAAGGGAAGAAACAAATCTCATCCTTCAGTGATCAGCGCCGAAGACGTTAGCGTAAAGTAATAGCTTCGCTTGAGACATTTTGCATTATTGATGAAATAATGGCGGGATGACAGCGTCGTAAGTTTGGAAGTGATTCACTACAAGCCTGTGGCAATTCAGCGCGTCGCCTCTCAAATGAAAGAGGGCAATCTTCATTCTCCAGTAGATCTGAGATTCATCGCGCTCATGTATATCTTAATGACACACATCACCGAAGCTTCTCCTTATGTCTGTACGGCACCCTGGCGCTGCGTACAACATTGCAAATGTAACAACTACAAAATAATATAAATATTATAAAGCCACGTGCATTCAAATATGAAGTTACAAACATGATGTGTAATCTTCTGCGGTCATTTGTGATGATCTTGCCTTTAAAAGGAGGAATACGTGATTTTCTTTCTTGAAGCCGACTGTCATGTAACGACTGTCCGCTTCTGCCGACAACTTCCAGGAACGCGGGTCGCCCCTCCAGCACATCAGCGTCGCACTGTAACAAATCTGATCAGGTCTCTTAATCTTGGAATCGAGCCCGTCGGATACGGTCTGAACTATTACGCCAGCGACACGCGTCTTCAATATTTCAACACGTGTGAGGTTAATTAGAGTCCTCGGTATGAAAGTGTAATTGGATCTGCTCCAATGTACGTATCAAAGATTTAAGCGCGTATAAAACACTTTCCTCTGGCTTCCGTACAAGGTCCTGTTCTTCATCCAATTATTGCTCCGATTCTGTTGTGCAAAAGTAATGAGCCATCGAAGATCATCCATTTATTCTATTGAAGCTGACCCCGGAATTCAATCCTCATAGTAACTTTGAAGTGTTCTTCCTCTCAGGACAAAGCCGTTCCTCTTATCATCTACTTGTCTTTTTATCTAGGACTCACCTGAACATCCGTTCTGAATTAATGAGCCGCCTTACCTTTCTGCCAATACTCCTGTATCTCAACCAGCAGTCGAAAGATTCGCTTCTAAACTCTAAATGAATTTGTTTAACCACCCAGCTTTAAAAGTGACATCACGTGTTTGTTAAAGCATTGTCTTGAAAAGGAAGCTTTTTTGAAATGGAAATGTACTGGAAGAGTGGACGTAAATGACACAAACTCTTGACAGAAACATGAAAGAAGAAAAAGGATATTGAAAGTCCAACGAAGACAATTCTTTAACGCAAAAGACTTCCAAGAATCCCATTCACCGCTTAATCTACACATAGTCTAGCATATGATTTATTCAATTTACCATTCAACAATATGCAGAGAATTTTTTTTCAAATGCATGAAGAGTATGGAGATATAATATGAATGTAGATTGTATAGGTAAAATAATCTGAGAAATGTCTGATTTCATATTGAGATCTTTAATAATATTGACTTTTGATTTCAGACTTGACAGATCTGATCACAGTTTGTGACATTTTTGAGATCTCTAATGAAATAAATAAAGGAATAAACAAAAATGAACCAATTTACGCCCGTCCGCCCAACCTATCGTATGCGTCTTTTCCTATTTGGCGCTCGTTTGTACGGTGACTCTGAATTGTCAAAAATGAAAAAAATGTGAAAAAAGCAGACACCTAAACCCAGTCCGAATTTTTTTACGACGGACGAAAATATCAGAGCCACTGTATGAATGTGGTTGACACAACGTGAGGTCGTATTTTTAACTTAACGTGAAAAAATTTCGGACGCAAATTTCAGATTCTATGTGCTACAGGCTTAAGTGTAACAGAACCTACTGCTATTTAAATTAATTGTAATTAACTGCCGGCAATAATTAATTATGGAACCTGAAGTTAAATTGTTTACATTTAGAGACACTTTTAGCGACTTAAAAATGAAGTAAACATTGGAAGCAATTGGAACAACATAAGGAGAACAAAACACATAAGTGCGATAAAACTGGTCTCACAAAACCTACCACAGTATACAGAGCTAAGTTAGTTTATATAAATATATACATATATATGGAAAGAGTAGAAAAGAGATAGAAGTTAGGAATGATCGGTCAGGTGCTGACGTAGGAGATGTGTTTTCAGGCGATTCTTAAAGATGGCTACAGTATCTGCTGATCTTGTACCACTGGGCAAATCATTCCACTTATGTGGAACCGATCCAGAGAAGGTACGTGAGAGCGTTTTTATTACTTTTCGGGATGACACCACAAGATGTCGTTCGTTTGCATAGCGTAGGGATCTGGCAGGTACGTGAGTCTGCATTAGCGAATAAATATTGGAAACTGTTCAAATGTTTATTATTAACTTTAAAATGAGTACTTGGTATTTAAAAAAAATATCAGACAATCATTCATTTTACAATTTATTTTTATATATAAACACAAGGTAATCCTGTGGAGTGGTATTATTATAGGACAATGTTCATAGTTAATCCAGTGATATTTGTGTATATTTTACGTGATTGATTTGTTTATATTTTGATATTTTGTTAATGGCATTTATTTCTGCAAAGTAAATTGTGGTTATTAAGATCGTTATAATTCTGGAGGATGAAGGGCCCCTCAAGAGGTAAGACCCAGGGACCCCTTACAATCCTAATGCGGCCCTGCATGTTTGCATAAAACAGTATTTGACTGTATTGTACATCACCCGAGAGCGCTTTATAGCACACACAATGGTTGGCAATAGTTGGAAAACATGGTACAGTACAGGTGCTGTGGATTATAAACCGAACAAATACATAATTCTGTTTTTATTCAAAGCATAAAAGAGAAATCTCCCATCATTGCAGTTTTATAAGAAAGAAATCTGCCAAAAAGAAGCCTGCCAACACTTCCATCAAACTAACTACACATCCATTCACGCTCACCAGGCACGCATTCACTTGATTGCCACCTTCCTTAATATCGATGTAAAAGAACTCTTTAAAGAATTGGCTTTTCGTGACAGTGCAAAATACACACAGGAGAGTTTTAATGCAAACCTGTTCAAACAGGCGAAGTGCTGACGGAGCCATTATTAGAGACTTCAACACACCCCAACACTTACAGTCCCTCTTTATACATCTACTCCAAAGTTTAAGCCCAAATGATGGAGAAAAGTAGTAAAAAAGGCACTTAACTGCGTAATGTGCGATCTTTGGGGATAAAAGCCTAACCTTTTCACTCCCGGAAAGCAAAATTACAGTGGAAGGGTATAAATCCTTGAGCAGCGAAGAGGCCATTTCCAAAAGAACAGACTTTAAACAGTATTCAAGTTTGCACAAAGAATCCCTTCGGCATTTTGCTAGATTTCATTATTAAAAGCCTCCCTGAACGTCTCTACATCATCGACCCTTGATTCATTTCTCAGATTCATACGCTGCGACTGCACTTGCTCAAAGCATCCTAGAGGAACGTTTTGTTGTTCAGAAGTCGCTCAGCCCATTGGGTTTCATCTTAGTATCGACTTATTCTCAGATGTTTCTTATCAAATTGACTGGGAAAAATAAATCAGAAACAAATGAATGTTGATTGAAAATCATCTAAATTTGATGAGGAATGTTCATATTGAGGTCTTCCATAATATTGACTTTTGACATATCTGAGCTGAGTTTGACACATTGATGTCATCTCTCCTCAAACTCTAATGGAGACATGTGTGAGATTTCTGACTTCTGAAAAATATCAGATGAAAACAAAAGTTTCCATTTTCTCTCCATTTAAACTCATTGATGTTCAGGAGAAATATTCGCTATTTAAAGAGATCCCATCTAATTTCCTTACTTCCTTTCCTCAAAAGGTTTCAAGTTTTGTAGCACAGGCCAAACAGTTGTAGCACAAGTATAAAACGTATGTTGTCATCTTTTAAAAATATGCTTGTTACATACAGATGGATAAATTAGGCCCATGTAATTTTTAGTTTACCGAAATTTGTCTTCATTTTTTACTATACAGTAGAGGTATATTTGTTCACTTAAATTAGTATTCTAGTAAAATTCCTAGATACTATAGTGCTTTTGAAGCATACTATTATATACTTCTACAGTCATCTATCATTTTACTACAAGGGTACTACAATTTTCTTGTATTTTTTTGTTCAGGCCAACTGGACTTTTATTTTGACAGGTCGTCGGGAAGATACTCGAGTTAGTATGTGTTTGATGATAGCTTCACTCAACCAGTAAAATGCTGGTAAAATAGACTCTCAGAGCAACTCTGGAGATGAAGTTCATGCGTTCATGCAGTGCAGACGCAGACAAATCAACAAGCGTCACGAGTGTAGCGGGTGGAACTGTGTAGCTCATTCACGCAGACACGCAGAACAGATGACGTATTTAAATAACAGGATTCCACGTCTGCGAGTCCGCATCTAGTTATTTGGACTCAATGTAGCAGAAAAACTTGCAAAATAGATTAAAACTAAGTAAAATAGAGGCGTGCCATTGATTAATGTCACACACAAGCGCAACAACGAACACAGGCAGCTCTGTTAATGCACCTGCCTAACTGTATCAATTTGAATGCTACACTGGTCAGTTTATTCTTAGCAGACTGATTGTATATGAGACATATATGTCTCGCTGTACAGCCCCGCCAAAGATCAAGTGTGAGACAAACTGAAGGCTTATATCTTCAGAGAGTTGTGCTTAAAACGGCACAGCTGTAAAATCCTCTCGAAAGAGCAGTGACCTCTTTCCCAGTTATTTTTCAAATTCAATTTACGTCACAGTAGCCTATAGACTAACCCACTTACTGGACTCATTTCCAGCTCTCACTTTTGCTTTGAATCTCATAGTTTTCTAAACAAAGCATTTCACGGACAACAGAAGGCTTCGAGGCTGCCGGTGTTGTGCCGAAAAATGCACCCCTGCCAGATTATACCCCCCTCCCCACAATTTTTAGGGTGAGAATGAGGTGTAAGGGGAGGGGTTAGGATAAGGTGTAGGGAGGGGAGGGGTTAGAATTAGCCAATTGGACCTCATGTTTATGAAGGGGTGCATTTTCGGCACAACACCGGCACGCTCAACTCCACATTCGGCGGGGAAACGTTTGTTTGTTTGTCTCCACTGCCTCGATCACTGAACACCGGCGGCTTTTAAACTATCATCTGTATGCATCTCGCACTTATAATCATCAATGATTCACCGACATCACAATCACTCAACGTCACATGGAGAACAAACACATCTAAAACGCATTATCGCACATCCGCCGCATTCATCTTCATTTCTCATTGGCTCTTTTTTTACTCACAGACAGCGTTCAGTCACTGCATCGCAACTTATGATTGACACTGGACGACAACAAACGTTGTTCCGAGGTTCAGGAAGTCGTCATTAATGTTGCGATGTGAATAACAAGCGGATGAGTGTTGATTTTCCCATGACAGCTGTAAAGATATCTGAACAGCGATGAGAAAAGGGGAATGAATAGGGGAGAATTACTGTCAGCGCTGTAGTTGCTCATTTATCTTTATCTTACTGCACAAACAACTTGTTAAGACAAACGACTTTCATCTGAAGAAAACGTCTCAGATCATTTCAAGGATATTATAATAAGCTTCAAATGTAACGCAAGGTAAACAAAACGCCTTTCATTCGAACAGTGTAACTACAACATCACTACTGCTCAAATTTAAGATTATAGAAGGAGCAAAAGTACAAACTTTGCACAAATTCATGAATTAATACACAGAAACAAATTATTGAACTGGAAAACCTATAGTCTATAGTACAATATAGTAAATAGTATATTTCCATATATTGTTCTAATATTATCTAATATAAATTCTAAATTCTACATTTATAATATTAATAGTATTATATTATTAATGAATTAGTGTGAAATTGAGAGTGACATAATATAATATAATATTATAATTATATTCTAGTATATTACACTACATTATTACAATATATTAACAATTTATCTGTTTTCAAAAAGGTCTAAATAATAAATGAATTAATATAGTGAGAGTTAATATAAAGAAAGATATTTAGGTTTTGCAGTGTGTAGATAGATACATACTCAAATACAGAACTAATGGAAAATACATTACAAAATGCATACTGATCCACATAAAGAAATACTGTATGTGTGCTAAACAGGACATTCGAGGAGATTATTAGCTTGATATCATCTCATATAAAAGGCTGTATTAGTTTACAAATTCGCACAAATGAAGATATAGCTTCTTAAATTACACATAAAAGTAATTTCACATAGATTCGCTTACTAAAACCAATTCATCTAAAACATTAAAACTCTTTCTATGCACCACAGTTGGTCTCTTTATCCATGTTTTAGGTGATTAAATACTCTGATAAGGTTTCTAAATCAATACATTTGTTCCAGCTCAAATTTGCAAGAGCATTTTATAAATTGGCGTACATTAAAACAACATGCAATCTGCCCAGCTTAAGTACAGTATATAAAGTGACAGAAGATATTATTCAGAAACCAAAGTTACAATACGCCATCAAAACTGAATTCATTTTGCTTCCCTCGATCAACAAAACTCAGAATATCAACAAGAGTTTATAAGACTGTTATAACCTTTAGTCCATCAAGATAATCTTCACAAATAAACACAAACGGTATGCATTTTTACCTTTAATACAATAGTCAGAAATAAAAAACAACATCAATTTCACCACCACCAAGCTGCTGTAAACTTCATTTAGTTTTGTGAATTAAACTTTTACCATGTAGCAACTTGCTTGCAAGAAACTGCTTTTTTCAACACACACTTCTCCAAGACAAGTTTTTGCTTTTTTTAAGTAAAAGTGAGGTATTACTGGTGAGCTTTATTTTGTATAACCAAACATAAACATAAGAATATATTGACCTTGTATTAACCACAGACCTTATTTCGCCCTGAGGATAAAAAACTGCATATGCTGGGTTAGGTATGTTTTGATGCTGGTTTGTGCTGGTTTAAGCTGGTCATCTGCTGGTTTACGCTGGTCTTAGCCGGTCAAGCGCGATCAGGCCATCTACAGGACAATCCGTATTTTTATTTTTATGTACACAATAATATCTTCGCCAGAGGCGCATTTTCTTCTAACTCGTTCTTTAAATAAAACATAATAACAGTTCAGTTCCTCAAAATAGCAATGCGCCACCAATGCGCCTGAAAACACCTCTTTTTTAGACACACAACCCACGGGCGCACAAATGAGAGCAAATGCATTTGTAATTTAAACAACGCGGCGCAGGACGGGTGGATAAGAACTGCGTTAGGCTGAAACTAGCAGAAACACTTGCGCTGCGCCTAGCACAGAGTATACGACAGGGCCCTAAATGTCACCCTTTGCATCATTAGTTTTTCTCAGTCTGATTTAAGTTTCAGACCGCTTTTACCTTTCCTTTATCTAAGAGACGAGGCCACTTTAAAGCGAAGGGTTATTCGCTCACTTTCGAAAAAATCTGGAAAAGCCTTTCAGAGGCAGAAAATGGGATTTTTTGTCGCACGGCATGGCGGAATGGTCCAGTAATCATAATTTAAGTGCCTAATGGATTTTGGGGTTGAATAACTGGTCAAGTGGCTCTAAAGAGCAATTAAGACTCAAGCGCGTCTGTCGAGAGACTTTCTATGAAATTCCGCAATCTACAGCAGGACTCATTACGCTCGATGTTAGCGAGCCAAGCTAGAAAGAGTTTTGCTTAACAGAAATTAATAACGCGGAAAGAAAGCCACAGTTCTCAGATCAATTCATTTGGAGTCGCGGATGGATATGCCACAATATGAGACAGCCAGCTAAGGAAAAGTTAATGACAGACAGTTCCTGAAAGGGATTGGACAAACAGGCATTTTTGAACACCAGGTGTTTGATTTTCTAAATAGGTTCTCTTTAAAAGTTCAGAAATACAGTTTTTGTAACAGCTGTGAACCAGGCAAATCTGGACTCGCTGTACTGATTCTGCGCTGATGGTGGTCTTGTGGTCCTTCTGGATGAGAGCAGCATAATGTCAGTTTGTATCCTTTTCAAAACATCTCAAATCCCAAATCAAAACAGGCTATTATTTAACAAGATTTGCTCCGATTTTATTCAGTCCAAACATTCAATTGTCTGACGCTATTTCTGTCTCGTCGCACAGCTTTGTCCCCCCCACCAACCATCAACAATTAACCATTGACAAATCTAATATGCATGCATTACCGCTACAAATACTGCCTATATAGGCAGCTCACCGGAGTCTGAATCAAAGCTGACATATGCTCGTTTTTTCAACGTTATATTTTTAGATTCTTTTTTGGCATCTTTCCTTCAACCATCTGGAGATATTTTATTAATAATTGGGAGGAAAAATGAAAGCGCTGGAAAGGATTCTTCCTTACAGCACGTTTGTGTGAGAGCGGCGTAAACAGTTGAGGAAAAGTTGCAAGAGGCACTAGAAGCGATCGCATGACCTGCATCTCGCATGCAAATCACAGACGCTGCTGCTATGCAAATGCGGTAGTGTCGAATACAAATGAAAAGAAGCAAGGAGAGAATAACGTCTCCTTGCTTTTCTGGCACGATTCTGATCCAACACCCCTGTTATGTTGCTCTTCGCAACTGAACTTCAATATCATCCAAGAGAAATTTGAAAATATAAATTAATGTTGAAAAATGAATCAGTCACTCTGAGAACCCAAAGTGGGTTTTTTTCATTTTTTCCCATACATTTTTGAAAAGCATAATTTAATAAAAACTTCAGTGACATGAATCAAAGCAGGCAGCTCTAGATGAATCACATTGGTACAAAGTTTGACCTGAAACTACTATTTTCCTCAGAACAAACTACAAAACTCCTATTGCAAGAATAAAATCTCATATATTTTAAATTGAAAAGCTTAAATTTATACAGACATAGTGGTTTGTAACTTTATGTCAGAGTCTTGGATGTTAGTCCGTAAGACTGGTTAAAGCTTTGGGTTTGTTCAAATTCCTAACATACAGATTGAGAGATACAGAGATGCTCGCCAGAATTAAGAATTCATGCATTCTGTATTTACAGTAAATAATAAATTCATGCCTTAAAGGGATAGTTCACCCAAAAATGAAAATGCTGTCATCATTTGCTCACCCTCATGTAATAACATATCTGTATAAATGACTTTGTCCTGATGAACACAGAGAAAGATATTTGTAAGTATGTTAGCAATTTTAAATTCTGTGACATCATTGATTGCCATAAAAAGTGAATTACATGGTAGTCAAAGGTGCCCCAGAACTGTTTGTGTTCCTAAATTCTTCAAAATATCTCAATTTTTGTTCAACAGAACAACATAATATACAATATTTTTCCTCCTCTGATAGTCGATGATCTCATGGAACTGAAAATTGCTAACATTCTTACAAATATCTTTCTTTGAATTTCTTTAAAGGAATTTAAATAGGTTCGAAACAACCTGAGATTGTACGAATTCATACAAATTAGCCAAAATTAGCGACAACGCAAACCAGTTACGTTTTTGCCGAGAGAATTGGTTGGAGAGATGCGTCGCTTGATGTCACGTCACTAGCTTAACTTTAAAGACAACTTTAAAGTATTTCATGTAATTTCATGTTGTGAAAATAAAATAGCTTTATAAAATACTGTGTTAATACGAAATCAAATAAACATCACTTGGACAATCTTTAACGTGGGACGTTTTTTAAATAACTAGAACTCTGCAGCTGATGCAGATGTCATTACGTAGAGAGCGAAGCATCCCCACCAATATAAATCTACCTACCCAAACATAGATTTATATAATAGAAATTTATAGAAATAATATAAATACCACTTAAAATAGCGTGATTAGCTCAGCCAAGCTTCTTACAATACTAAGCATGCAAATGCATTTCATTTTCAAGTTGTAAACAGGCATTTTGCATTTGCATGTGCTAAAGGTGCGGTATTATGTGTATCCCGCTCATGAGATGTAATTAGAGAGCATTAGCCGGCACACATTACCACTTGATTTCATACATGCGGCAGTTCTGGCAGTGGGCTAATGAGATTACGCCAAATAAAAGCACTCGGCACCTTAGACATTTGGGAAGCAATTGACACGCCTACTGATCAAGGCTTTTCTCTCTCTGCTTATCACCGGAACACCAAACCAGTTAAAGGGGAATGTAGGACGAGATGCCCAGTCCTAAAATATTGCAGGAAAAAAATCAAATGAGCTTCACACTAATATCCCATACACCATTTTACTGGAGAATTACATTGGGAAGAAGGACGTCCTGCTACCAGGGTTTGGGAAAACTTCATTTCATCAGAGAGTTTCTGCACGAACACAATCATTGATCAATGATGCTGGATGAATCATCCTTGTTAATGTGGAGCTGCTTTGTTTCAGACACTGGAGTCAACAGCGGCCCAAACAAACCACATTACTGACTCAATGACAGTTCTGCTTTAAATCAAAAGCACGAATGATTAAGTGGATATATACCATTTCAGAAAATAGGCTTCCAAGGCAATGCCACGTCTAATGATCTCAAACAAATTTAGGGAAGCTTAAAAACATAACCAAGAATATATTCAGGTTGTGTAATTCTACTTTTCGAGAAGTATGGACATTCAAAATTGAATTGAAAAACAGGCACATTAATAAATTAAATTAGCTTTTTAAGGCACTCCAAAACTGCAGTTGTGACATCTAACTATTTCTGAGAACGAATCCGAACATCCAATAGTTTTAAATTTGGTTACTATGACAAAAAAAGATATGTTGATCTTATATTGAAATTATGGAAATATTGCGAATCTGAATAACCGCAACATGTATATGGCTTGCCAACACAACCACGGCAAAAACGTTAAATGTTTTACAAGGTGGCTAATTTTGACTAATTCGTAAAATCTCATTCGATTTCGCACATTTTAGTACAACTTGCTTTGGTGCCGGTGTTGATAAGTCTAGGGGCGGGGTTAGGGGTGGTGCTTCAGCTCAGCTATTTTACAGCAATCGTACATTTTTGTACAATTCACAACGTATGAAATCCTACGAATAAGCCAGCTTGTAAAATAGCTACGACTTCCCGTGAGATCAGGTTGGGTTTGTAATATATTCATCATTTTAAAAGTGACGTATTGTCAAAGTTTTAGGTTAATGACTGGAGAGAGTGATGCTTTCTTTTCCCAGAAACAATGTGAAATATATTTGAGACCTATATACTTTTCAACTCCGTAAATATATTAATATATAGAAAAATATGTTACACATTATTGTGTATCGTGCTTGTGATAGTGTAAACGCGATGCCATAACACACCACAAGATAATGTTTGTAAATTTGTAAAACAAGTAATGACCCCATGATCCCTGCCGAGTGCGTCAATTATCAACACCTGACTTTTAACTAAACGCCCGTCAAATGCATGTGTGCTGAAGAATCACTCGACGGTTGTTAGCACACGTTCAGCATGTTGCGTTCACTTAACACACACACTAGGCACCATTATTGTTTCACTTCACACCCATGAACTTTACCGCAGCCATTAAGGTATTATTTCGTGTGCGTCTTCACACAACACATCACTGGATGAAAACAAGTTAAGTGTGGGTTCAGCCCTCAAATCTTCCTTAATTGCTCTCAAAAATCAAACATTAATTTGCCATAACAGCAGACACGACTACCATGAAAATAAGACTGCAAACACATCACAGCTTGTGAAAATGGCAAGCAAAACAAAAACAGAAATGATTACAGAGAGATTGATTCTCATACACGCCAGATGGCAAAAAAAACGTGTAATACTTGCCATGTAATTTCTTAGAGAAAGAAAATGGAAAAACAGAAAAGAAGCTGTAATTTTCCTTGAATCGTTCACATTTTGCAAATTTCATGAAATGTGCTTTAGAGACGTCTATTTGAGGATGAAAACTATACACCGTAATCAAAAACGCACTGTAACCCCAATCCATGCAGACGAATGTCATTTTCAGAGCAATTCTGGATACTAAAAAGTCTTTTACTGTGATAATCTCCTTACCAACATCAGTATGACAGCCAACCAGATGAAAATTGCTCAAAAGTTACTCTTTAAAAGCATCAGACTTAATGGAGATCTCAGTTATGTTTCATTTGAGTATCAACTTTGAATCTGCAGAAACTACAAAAACAGAATACAATTGTGAGATAAAGTAAGAGTTAAGATATTGATGTGGATAAACATTTTGAACACGTCTTCCTCCGTATACATTTAGTAACTTTTCTGCTTGAAACACTAAGAAAAGATTTAACCTCTTTCCAGAAATAAATTCCTAAATTGTGCAAGAGTGCCCTATAGATTTTCAGAAGGAAGTTAGATAAATTATTTGATTACGTCTGAAATTAGAAGGCAAAGATTTTAATGTAATTATGAAATTAAATTTATGAATTTCTGCCAAAATCAGTTGATCTGAGCTATGCCCCCATGTTTATTATTCCACACACGTCCTGCAGGTCAAAACTGACACATAGGTGTCTTTTTTTATTTTTCCTTCTAGATTTGAGTGTTGCCAACAATCAAGAAATCTTTATCTGTGCTGTAAAGTTCATTCAAAATCAACTCCATATGATTGAAACCTGTATTTGACTCTTTTCTCTGTGAAGCACAAACGAAGATATTTTGAGAAATGTCTGAGTGGTTTTGTGCTCATACAATGGAAGCCAATGGAGTCCAGTGTTGTTTGGTCACCAGCGTTCTTCAAAATATCTTCATTTGTGTTCTTCAGAAGAAATTCTCATACCTGTAATGACATGAAGGAATGATGAACGAAATCATTTTGCGTTTTAACTATCCCTTCAAGCAACATCCAGTCTACGCTGACCCGTAAAGAAATAAAGCAGTCTTAACCTCCGTGGATATTTGGCATGGGCTTCTCCGCTAGTGCTGAATTATGAATGATGTCTTATCATGTGAATTATTCATCCTGAACCAACAGTGTTAGGATTAAATGCATAAAACACGTGTATTTGATGTCCCTGCATAAAACAACATTTTACTTGTTTTCTGTAAACATGTTTTCATTATTTATGTTGTTTAAAGGCAAACACAAGGGTAGAAATCATCTTCAACAGAAAGAGATCCAAAAACCCTAGGAATTGTTAACTTGTATTTATTTGTTAGCTTGTAATTAAAAAATCAAACACAAAATGACACCCAATGTACAGTCATGTCCAGAACAGGATTTTAGGACCCGATACTGAAACATCCTCTTCCAAATATTAGAAAGGTGAAATACGGCCTCACTAAATAGCACAGCTTCACATTGCTTAACAAATAAACCTTCTGCCCATAATGACATCAATAAATCTCAACCGAGATCTCTCAGTGGTAGAAACATGTTCATTACGGCCGGCGTGAGCTTTTCTATCTTCTCATCTCCTGCGTCCTTGAACCGGGACTGCAGAAGGTAATAGAGAAAAGACATTCAGTTGTGTAGCCTACAAATACGCCAGCCGTAGCCAGTCCACTTAATAGCACTCGATACCCCGGTGCTATCAACAGACTCCATCTGCACTTTGACGTTCTCTCAACCACAAATCCTGTCGGTTGTCTGATGAACTTTTACTGGAGCTATTGAGCTTCCAATCTGTTGCACGAATTTTAGGTCGTCAAGTTTAAACTGATTTTGTGTTATTTTGCCTTTACAGGGTGCTGTGATCTATTCACGACGAACTCAACGGTCGTATTTTCTTTTATATCAGACATCTATCTTATATAAAAGTGAAATTGTTTTATTGTTTTTTTATACAGCACGCTTGAACTGGCATCCAAAGATGAGACATTTTTATTGCTTTTATTAAAAAACGTTTTTGTTATTGTGTTGTGCGTATTTGTACTAAATACCTAGAAAAGAACTAAAGCAAACGTTTCAACACCAACAACATCGACAAACGTCATGTCACCCCAACCTTTCAGTGTACCAGTGTGCAAAGAATCCATTACTGTTGAGTAGTTTTAATTTAATATCTAAAATACAATGAAATATTGATATAATATAGTATCGTAACCAAACACAAACCGTAAGTTAACTTTGGGCCACACGTGCATCTAATGAAACAGTTTATCATCAAACTGCATCAACAACTAATTTACTGTCATGATATTATAAAAAATTCTATATGTTTCCCTATTTTCTATGATTTGTATTTTGAACAGCTGCGTTGTAACAATGCACAGTTGTGCTATGGAATAAATCTGACTTGAATAACGTTACAGATAAACTCGTGAAATGCAACAAAGGACACATTACGCTCCTAACATCTGAACTCTGAACACACGGCGTGCGGGCAGATTCTGGGAGTGTTATTTAAGTTCTGCTTTAAACACCTAGAATCTGCTTTAACATCACCCAAAAGTCATAACAGCGTTATGTTACCACTAGCGGCTTCAACATCTCTATTTTAATCGCCGAGGTGTGCATTGCTCCGTGTCGAGGGTGAGATGGCTCAGCCGTCCGGGTAGCGAGCTAGCAGAATCTCACAAACAGCTGATATGTTAATGATAACAGTAAAAATAACACAGGCATAATAGAGGTCATTACCCGCCGTAAACAGACTCGCAGGAGCTCTTTCTTTGACAAACGCCTTTTATCCCCCGTCTGCATCGCACGCATCAACGTGTAGCCAAAACACAAGGCCACATTCAGACACACGGCCGGTGAAATATTCATGTGCGAGTCTGACTTCATTTCCATATGTAGATGAATCTCTCAAAGCTCAGGGGTGAGCGAGCCCCCCGCTGACCTACTGATCGGGATCATTTTTGATGAATTTAACACACTGACCTTGAACAAGTGAAGGTCGGGATTTATACACATGAGACGCTGGTCAGCACATCCCTAATCCCACAACATCATCTAATGTTCTCATATTACTGACCTCACCAGTGTGAACCCTGAACTCAGTGTCTCAAAGATCAACCTTGACCAACAACCTCTAGGGCCAATGGTTACTGTGATATTCAAAACACGCAGGCAAACTGGAATCCAGCAGGCACGTGGCATATCAGGATCACAACTGAAACACAACAGGTGAGATCAGACCACGTGTCTGATCATCAGAGCTGCTTTGATTCGGTCGTAGGCGGTGGATGGTTATTAAACATCCTATCAGATTACAGCAGTCTGTGTTTCATTTGACCGTCATCACTCGCATCATTTGATGTCTTAGGGGAAACTCAATTTCACACTGTAATTCATCTCAAACAGATTACCGCACACGTGACGTTCTGCAGCGCTGCCACACGCATGCTAATCGCTGTCTGACGCTACATTTCATTTACACGTGTGTAGATGAATAATGGACGAACAAAATTGAAAAAAATGTGATGGCTTGCTAAATAAGGTGATATGCTGAAAATCTAAAGCGACAACTAGATTACTCAATACCTCTGACTATACTTATTTTTACTTTTTACATTCACATTTAAATTCACGTTTGTTGCAAATATTGCTGTCATATTGATTATTACAATATATCTTTCACCTTATATACAAACACGTGATGTTAAAATTAAATGAAAACTTATTTTATACAACAAATATTTGGAAACTGAAAATGCTTATTGGTATTCGGACTGGAAAACATATAAACATATAAAAATCCTCAAAATATTGCAAATGTGCATATAAAAATGGGTTATTGTCAGATTTGATTTTTATAGATTTAATGTATTTTATCTGCTTTAATGTACTACTTAAGTAAACCACGTCTGGTCACTTTCAGAAGTCGAAGAATGTGAAACGCTAGTTGCTTACATAATATTATATTTTTAAATACTGTATGTTCATGTTTTTATAAACTTCATATCGAATTTTCCATCAGTGCTGTCCTGCTCTAATTTTGAAGTTGAAAGACAAAGGACAACACTTACTGCTTTCATGAGGGACGGAATCAAGCCTTAAACATTGTGAATGACAATTTAATCAGCAATAACAATAAAACACGAAACTAGTCACTAAAAGTCATTACTCAGAAGTTTAAAACACGATATATTTGACGTTTATAAGCTTTAGACTGAAAAGAGACTCATTCACAATGTTTAGACATTCACTGCTGAGTTCTTTACAAGCTAACACCAATTAAACACATCGTTCAAAATCTGTATTTTCTTTATAGAGAAAATGATGTGGATTTTGGCTCCAAACAAACAGTGATGTTAGTCTCAGCACTACTCACACGCACACAAACACGATGAGAGTTTGATCAATGGTGTCAACACAACACCGTCTCATTCTGATTTAAAGGGGCACGTTTCCCTTTTAAATGTCCGATAATGTTAAGGCAGCGAGAGAATATTGGCATAACAATTAAAATATGTGAAGATAATATTGAATGATGGAAATCAATACATGAGTTGACATGCCATTATGTGATGTTGTAGTCTGTCGCTATTACATTTATATGTGTTATCAAAAACACACACTTACACACATCCCCTAAACCTCACACAAACATTTTTAAAATAATTTTTACACTTTAAATAACCATCATGTAGGATGTCTAATAATCGATAGTCATTCCATACACTTCCCTTGAATTTATATCAGGCTTATGATATTTCTTTCCCTAACACATAAACCTAATAATCACACAAACCTTTATTAATTTGTAATTTCGAATAAATATTATTCTGTATGATTTATAAGCGGTTTTCCCTCATGGAGAACCAAAAGTCTGCAAAACTACTATCCTTGTGGGGACATGAGGCCCCCACACAGTGATGAATACCAGTACAAACACACACACTGTGTCCCAAAAGGCTGCAGTGTTCGTGTTTTATGCTGATGGTGTGAACCTCAGGTGTGTTTCAGAGGCGCTGACTCTCGGATCAGAGCCATGCCACCGGGGCACATGGGTAATTGCAGTGGGATGCCCAAACAAACATTTGCCTTCTGTTGCTGGATCACTGACAATAAGGCCTCGTGGGGAGGTAAACACACACACACACACATACACACATTTAACAGCTGAATATACCCAAAACAAACCGAGTGCCAAATGACAACAGGTAAGGCCGCCGCTACCTCAAAATTCTGGCTGGCGATTAAATGTGACAAATAATTGTGATGAATAATTTAATTGTGTTTCGTTCAAGTCATTTATTCGCACTGAACTCGCAATCAGAGAACTAAACGATATCCTTTGAGGGTTTGTATACAAATACGTCACAGGGCTGAAAATCTCTCCTCACATTTAAACGCATGCTTTTAGCTTCCAGACAACCTTACTTTTAGATTATAGCAATTTAAAACTGTTGGAATAAAAGCAACAGGTCTAAAGATAAAAAGTACAGAACTAGAGACGAACAGAGAATAAAAGACAACGTAAGAGAACGATTGAGCGCCAAGGATGAGACGCTGAGACAGGACAGATGTTTCTCAGTAGGGAACGCTTTGATATTCCGAAGCAGTTCAGTAGTTCCCCAACATGAGACATGGCTCGTGAGTTCATACAACATCTGTGCCGTACTAAAACTCACATCCCCGCAGAGAACAGAAGCAAATCTCAGCGCACCATCACAACAAGACCCCCACACGTTCTGTTCCAAGCCCTCATGAGCTGCCTACCTAGACAGCATGATCTCCACGTAGGCGCAATACCATGCTGATCAAATTGTGATGACAGTATTAGCTCCGATGACTTGATTGCGTGTGTTGTGTTCGGAAACGTGTTCAATTGCGATTCATAACGTGGCACACGCTCTATAGGAACGTCAGCGTAAATCTCTTTTTCAGGTCAACTGCTGTCATGCTGGAGCAAGAGAATCTTGCTGAGCTAGTTAAACATGTTTATAGCCTCCTGAATAAATAACACCCGAAGGTACTGGCAGAGACCTTCCGAGGTAACTCTTTGCAACACAATGGGACCACACACTCGTATTGTGTTCTCCATGCAAAAACTGTGTGTGCATTTGAATGGAGTGTGATTCTGGCAATAGGCAGCGCTGCATGAGTCCCAGAACCCAGCATACACTGCGATGAGCTCAGTGCAAAGTCTCATCCAAGATCGTGGGAGGTGAGAGTCAATTGAAATCAACTGTGATAATGAATCAAGTCTTTGTGTGAAGACTGCAACTGAATGAGCATAAACAGCCATCGAAGTCTGTTTCAATTCAGTGCATCTACTCACCAGTCATCCGTTCAGTGTTTGATTATAGATATTCATACACCAGCAGAACACAGTAGGAGACCATTTTAAAATGTTTTTTCAGAGTTTACTATTTTTAGGTACTGTATGTGTTTCGGTAAAATTATCATTTTTGTTTCATTCTGTGAAGTACTAGAGGGTTGGGCGATGTCTTCCCAATTGGATTTGGACGATGTCATGATGACATCACCCTGCAGCGCTATTAAGTAAGGCTCATATAGGCATGAGCTGCGTGGAGATATATACAGCGTGCCCTTCATAGTTACAAAGTGATGCTTGATTGATTTGTTATTTTGATATTAGAAAGTTATACAGTGAGGAGGCGCGTCTTCTTTATACAACGCGGGCTGCACAGACGCGCGTCTTCTTTATAAAGCTTGAGCTCCACTGTTAGAAAGTCAGGCCAATCTGATCTGTACATTGCGTACGACCCTAAATCCCCCCTAGCATTGATCATATTTGTTCGCAACGCTATTTGCAGCCCGCAGCGCAGAGCAGCAAGAATCACGTGACAAAGTCTGTCCGCCATCGGCAATGAACATTGTGCCGTCATCTATTGGCCCAACCCTAGTACTAACAATATTTCTCCCAAATTTTAAATAAAATAACAATGGTTTCTATTTGGATTTATTCGCAGAAACTAAAAACTGAAAATAAAAGAAAACTGAATTCACTTTCAAGCAATACAACAGGAATATTTCTACATGTGTTTGGGAAGAGTTCAAACATAACACCAGGATTCGTCAGTCAGTCTTTTTACATGATTTTGTTGAAATTCCACAAACACTGGACTGGAATGAACACAATACATCTAGTAATGATGATCCAATGAAAATTTGAACAAGCTGTATAGTGTACTTATAATTTTGATTATGGCACTACCTTTGATGTTAGACACTTATGAAAACAACATAGAGCAAGAGAAGAAACATACTCAACACTTTTATTCTTCAGATCATAGAATGTTTAATTCGGTTCAGATCTACCCATTTCTTGCTAATTTCGACATTTATCAATCAGAAACCAGTTTATCTAATCCAAATCCATCAATATCCACACATATGAATACTGGCCTCAACACAAAAGTAACTTCAGCACTGGATCGTGGACAGCTCCCACAATGACAGAAACAACGTTCTCAGAGCTAAACACTTAAAGGGACAGTTCACCCAAAAAGAAAATTCTGTCTAAATGTATTCATCCTCATGTCATTTAAATCCTGTATTATATGATTCTTCCTAGAGTGGAACACAAAATAAGATATTTTGAGAAATGGGTTAGTTTGTCTTCATATTATAGATGTCAATTAGGTTCAAGTGTCGTTTGGTTACCAACATCCAACACTCTTAAAAATGAAGGTGCTTAGAAGGTTCTTCACAGCAATACCATGAACCATTTTTGGTTCCACAAAGAACCATTCAGACAAAGGTTCTTTAAAGAACCATCTCTTTCAGATGTTAAAGGTTCTTTACGTAACCAAAAGGTTCTTCTATGACATCAAATAACATTTTGAAGGAGCTTTTTTAAGTGTGTTCTGTAGAAATTAGACAAGTCAAACAGGTCTGAAATGACATGATGGTTAGTAAGTGATGAAAGACATTTAAGAGAGATGGAGAGAAAACAGCAACCTAGAAGGTTCCTCACCAGAACAACGTCAGAGCCGAATGATAGCACTTGCTTTTATTCCCATAACCTTTATGACATTAGTGGTAAATTACAGTGTACTAAAATGATTCCAGAAAGGCTACATAACTACATATAATGTACAGTGCTGTGCTCAGCGTGGCCTCCAGTAGATGATGTCAGCCAAAAAAAGTTCCTGAATCTATGCAAGTTATTATATTTTTATGAAAGATGATAAGGAAGATCATTTTTGAAGTATATCGTAAACAGTGTCAATTCGATTTCATGCCGACTTTCAACATATCCAATAGAGAAATATTAATCGTATCTATTTTTAAACATGTAAAATCACAGCCACAATATATAAATGTTATTCAGAATGTTTCGAAAGATGTCAAGATCTTTTTAGAATTCAGCATGATAAACTGATGGTAAAACTGACACAGCGAGGTAAACAAGTAAACAACACAAAGGGCTCCAGAGACTAAATGAGAACGCTGACAATGACATTCATCTGAAAGAACCATTTAACATGAAAATCATAATTGAAAATCAATGAGCGTTTCAATCAGTTAAATGCCAGACAAGCAACAAGATCATCTGTCTGTATCGTGATGAATGAAAACGCTCATCTGTATAGTTCAAAATTCTTCCTTCGTCCGCCGTACGTGAAACAGTGTTTAAATTGGTTGATCAATTTGGTCTTGCTCTTTAATTCAACTTTTTTGGGTCATTATTGGCACGACATGTCAAATGAGAACTTGATCACTGTAGACGTGCAATTGTGAGACTATTCGAATCTAATCTTTCATCCAACCTTTTGTCCAATTGACCTGCCATCACTCAGTTTCTCTAAATGACAGTCACTTTCATATAACTTACTAGTTTTCAAAGAAAACGTTACTTTTAGAACGCTGTTATAGGAAAAACAAGATGATTATATATAAGCAATATATCGTTTTTGTAATAAAAAAATGTTAGTATATGAGTGAGTTTGTAAGAGTCTAGTAAGGTGTAAAACAACGGCGTGGAGACTGTGGAGGACACCTGTCACTGGAAAACCAGCACACCACATCCGTCTGGACCGAATTTTTTCTCCTCCAGCCTAATTATCCACATTAATTTTGTGATGAAGTTAAACTCTCAACTGTGGACTGCTATCCAGAGGTTTAGATTAAAAATGCTTTAATTAAAGCCATGTGACTTGACTGATGGCAAATGTAATATAACGCAAAAAAGGAGATGTAAATATAGACGCCTGCAGCAACACGGCCCAAACACAAATTAACACAAACCGGTGAAACGGATTTGATGATAATCTGTTTTAACAATTCAAGCAGGTTACTTAATCATTAACTCACAACCACTAGGGAAAACAGTCTTTAAACTTTTAAAGGTAAGTCAGTGAGTTAATAATAAGCAGTGCTCAGTTGTTAAAGCATTGCACTACCAACACCAAGATCATGGGTTCGATCCCAGGGATTGCACATATTTGGATACAAATGTATATGTAAATGTATAATGCAATGTAAGTCGCTTTGGATAAAATCATCTTCCAAGTGAAAAAAAAATTCCTCCGAAAAGATTACTACCCCGTCTGGCCTCTTATTGGTCCAAGTTGTTGATGTTGTGTGGATGCTTTGGTGCATCAAGAATCCATAACTTTTGATTAACAAAATCTCAATAGGGTTTGTCAAATGTTTACGGATTTTTGGAAAACTAAAATAAATGTAAATGGTTTTTAAAAGACATTTTAAAATGGTAGACAGGCAATATGGCCGACCATTAAAAAAGTATGTATCTTAAAGGTCTGTGATATTTTGTAAAAAACGTTATCTCCTTCTGCAAAGAAGTAAAAACTTGACGACATGTAGGGGTGAGCTCTGGATTGAGCCATTGGTTGCAAATCGCAACCTCACTGATAGATGTCGCTAAAATCTCGACATTAAGAAATTAAGGAATCTTAAAAAATACGTTTTTAGAGCTCTCGGAGTTCACCTCTTCTGGCATCCAACGGTAAAAATCACAGAGACACCACGCAGAATAGAATGTAAGCACCATGTACACATCCCATATGAGAAACAGACACGCAAACATATGGTTTATTTCTGGGTGTAAACATATTTGAAGTATATTGTTCTAGCTCCTCAAGTAAATATCAATATTTTATGCAACCCATCCATCTGGAAAAATAACAAACAAATCATTACTGTGATGTTGTTACGGTAACTAAATGACATCTGCATGATGGTGCGCTGCAGCCGATTCAATTAGCCGTGACATTTCTCTGAGCGTTTAATACCCATCAGCCCCTGGTTACAGACCCTACGAGTGAATTTATAAGGCCTGTATGTAAACACCTCAGACCTGTGGAGACCCATCAGCACTGCTGACACGATACAAAGCAATTATGGGCCACTCCATAGACTCCAGCTCAACATATCAATGAGGTGTTTGAATGAAGCAATATCACGTGAACTTTTGGCCCGCCTGGACTGTAGACACAAATGAAATCTTGAATGAAACTTCATAATCCATGCTTTTTAATAAGACCTTAAGTAGTAGACTGTTTAGTAGACATTGTGCAGCATGCAACAAGAAAAATGCCCGTATCCAAGTAGAACCATCAAGTCAAATCATTTTCTGATGTATGCGCTGTATAGATATCACACTGTCAAGCACTTGATTCATAAGATGAATCAGACATCACAGTGATCCACAAATGCAGCAGAAATGCCAAACACCTGCGTGATGTGTCTGTGATGGCCCTGTCGCAGAAACGGCAAGCTGAAACCCAAAGAGACAAACATAGACGGCATTGAGCAGCAAAACACACAGCGTGCCAAATGGAAGAGGGCTCGGTTACTCAGTTACAAGACTGTGTGCATCACTGATAAATAAACACACAATGTTTATAGGAACAGTACTTGACGCAAGAGATATATTTTAGATCATAAGTCGGTCTACTATTTCACTCTATTGTAACATCGTGTCTTATAGGAATAGTTGGCACAAAAATGAAAATTCTGTCAACATTTGCTCACCCTCAAGTCAATCCAAACCTGCATAAATATCATTCTGCAGATAACAAAAGACAATGGTAGAAGAACCTCGGTAACCGAACCGTCCTGGGGTACTACTGACTATCATAGAAATAAACTTCTCTGACAGTCAGTGGTGCCTAAGGACTGTTTGATTTTGTGTTCAACAGAACAAAGAAATGTTTTTAACAACTTCAGGGTGAGTAAATGATGACAGAATTTCGTTTTTGGGTGAATTTTTTTCTTAACCAGACATGACGCAACAAGTTTCCAATACTCAGAAATGTGTCTTTAGCGAAAGCAATGGTGCTTTCAGATTTGATAAAACTTACTGCAAACCAGAACCAAAGCCGTGCCTGAAATCGCTCCCTATCTCCTATATAGTGCACTATATCGGGTGTCCGCCATTTTGTAGTGTTGTCCAAATTATGATCGAACAACTCATTCCCTACATTCGTTCACTTCTTTTTTTACCCACAATTCATTCTTGTTCACTCACTATACATTGCGAATCAAGCGTCTGATAAGAATCAACTGGTGGATATTGACCACAAATACACGTAGCGCCCACTTGTGGTATGGAAGACGACAAGTAATTGATAACATAAGAAAATATTGATAATTGTGAATATATGCAGGATTCTATGTGCAATTTTAACTACAGTTTGACACATAATTGTTTAGCATTGTAGGCCAGTCATGTGATATTATTCAATGTTATCGAAGCTATCAATTCAGAGGACCATAAAGGCAATTAATGGTTATTTACATAAATAATTCACTTTAAACTTCTAAACACGCATTTTTTGTGTGTCTGCAATTTCAATAACATTTGTTTTGCATCAATATTCAATCAGCTATTGAAAACTGTGCAAAGCTAAAACGCTCAACATTCATGTTCCGAACTTGTTTTTGCAACCAATACAATGCTCAAAAATGAGGCCGCTTGTTGGTATGCATACGATTTTTAGGGGCGGTGAGCAGGTGGTACTCGAAATGTCTCCTTTTATCAAATGTTGACTTGATCGGAATAGTCCAAGAACCGCAGTTCTAATGCATATCAGCTTACCATAATTTACAGATAACAGACAAAATGTCAAACCTTAAATAGACAACATTATTATATAGAAGTATAATGTTAGAGAAGCATTTATTAGTAGACTCTCAACAGAACATGGCGCGAGAGGCAGTGGAGACAGATGACAGGAGACATCACAGCTGAATTTGTCTCTTATTTTTCAATAACGTCCAGTACGGAACAGAACAAGCTGATGCAAGATTGATGTAATATCGTCAACTTTAGTGAAAGACATCACGTTTGGGGGCATTTGTGGCTTTCACAACCTCATCCTCACAAGCGCATTTGAATGCTAAAAAAGAGCGCCGAAGGATGTCACGAGAGACAAAAACAATGATGACAAAATCACAGAGAACTAAAAAGAACGAAATGAAATTATATTCAAAGATAATACGTTTTTTTATTGCAGTTTCTTTACCGGAGGTATTTGGTTGTCATTCCAAATTCACTGTCAAAATCTACCAATCTACCTTAAATATTTGTGCGTACCTAAAACACACTAAAAACAAGAAAATAATTATTCAGGTTTCTGGTTTCTTTTCTATGTAAACAGCACCGTTTCCCCTGATAATTCATCTGCCTGCTCACCTGATTAACACCAACACCTGTGTGCCTTTGGCTGTTTGTTTGCGAGCTGTCGAAAGTGTTTAATTCCATTAGCTTGAGGTCAATGATGATTCCAGCTATTAATCTAACTAAGGCTTCAAACATCTGTGTCTTTACACCAAGAGAAGTTCCAAAAAACTTCCTCTTCAACTGCGATGACGTCACAATCAAGAGTTGCTCTAGTTATCAACAGCTGCGATGACATCATCATGGAGATCGTCTCCGTACGTTGTTCTTAACAGCTTTGATGACATCACAACAATGTTGCAAACATCTGTGTCTTTGTATTACAAAATAAAAGTGTAGGCTACTCTACAGGCGTGATGGCATCACCATCTATATTTTAAAAATCTGTTTTTTTATACATTTACAATTAAAACTAAAGCTCATATTTTGCTTTTCACGTGGTTGCGCTGACCATTCAACATTAGAATTATAACTTTCAAGCTGGATTTAATTTGTACTCTTGTTCTATAATCATTTTTAACCCCTGCAGTGTTTATAAGAACATTCATGGAGCCGATCTACCGTTTCACGAGGATCTCGAGCAATGTTCGCCATGCTCAACTAAAACGCCCCACGGTGGCCATTTTAACCTCCTCATGAATAAAGCCTTGGGTGGAATTAAAGCCGGCTTTATTGAATTAGATTAACGCCGATGTCAATTCTCCCCTAATCTTTATTTAAATCTCAGTCTATTTACAACAAGCATGTGTAAATAAGCTAATAAAAACAAGCCAAAGCAATTTGTACTCGACTGCCTACACAAACACAAGCAAGCTGATCTTCTAGATACGTTTGTGTTCTGCATGCTTCAAAGATAATGTGACTAATGAAAACTTATGATACAATATATTGAACTCACAATCCAAGTAGGCAATTTCTAACAATTTGTAAACTGTTTCTTGTTCCTAAAAATGGTTGACAAGATTCAGTGGAAATTAATTTCAAACAAAGTCCCATAGTGTCATTTCCATTGTGGGTCTGGCCTGATATAGCACACAAGCTCGAGAATAATGTTGAGAGATAAAACACGCCATACTCTATGTTACAGAACATGACAAAGTACACGAAGAGGCTGAGAAGAAATATTCCAGTGGTTTCAAATCGCCCCGCATTTCCAGAAATGCATCTTCTAAAAGCTCTAGATATAGCAGGTGCACCTGCAGATAAACATGTTTACACCAGCACACAAACACAATGTGTTATCTACCAAACCCTCCCAAACGCACACACAAGACCAGACCTGAGGCTAATGATCGGAGGTTATCACTAAAACCTCTCTAGAGGCCAGATAGAGGGAAATAAAAGTAGGTCCTAACCTCCTTTCACCAAAGCTTCACTAGCCCTATCTCTACTGCACACCAATCTGAGACAGAATCCCTGTCCATTAGACCGCAAACAAACAACCACATGACAGAATTATACATGATAGCAGCACTGAGGCTTCAGTAAAACAAAGACGCCGTCGTCTCTATTTCACCAAACCACATTTTCCACATCAGAGCCAGAAACGGAATCAAGTGAAGACATCCGGTTTTTGTGCTCCGTTCATCAAGAGTTTGGGGTCGATGTTGTGATTGAAGGCTAGAAAATGCTGTATTTGTTTCTCTGTGTGAAATTAGATATTTCATAATACAAAGACTAAGAGATGATGTAATGACGGTGATGTGCGCTTCAACATGCATATTACACATGCCAGAAAATGTTTGATGTTTTCGCAAAATATACTTAAAATCTAAATCCAAATTTTGACAATACTTAATAATAAATACTTAAAAATAAATAATAAAATGATTAATCCTGGTCTCTTTTTAATAACACAAGTTACATCGGTACATGTAAGGCCCAGTGGCCTAATGGATAAGGTATCAGCCTCCGAAGCTGGGGATTGTGGGTTCGAGTCCCACCTGGGTCGCTTGTAAGCAACAAACATTACTTAACAGCAGCAACTTTGTCAATTGTGGTCTAGTGGTTAGAGAGTTCGACTCGTAGCCAGAAGGTCGCTGACTGAAGTGCCCTTGAGCAAGGCACCTTACCCCTGTTTGCTCTGCAGTGATAGCTGCCCACTGCACCCTACTTGTAAGTCGCTTTGGATAAAAGCGTCTGCCAAATTAATAAATGTAAAACAAGAAGGGCAGCGAAGTCGCCTTTTGGTGCCGTCTTTGACACAATAATCCTTAAAAATGGACATTCTGACATTTAGCATCTTCATTAGGGATGTAACAATTAACCCAGCTAACAATGCGATTCACGATACAGATCTCACTATACGATTCATTCACAATTTATTTTTATATAAGGAGCTGCGACAAATTACAAATGAACAACTGGCCTTTTGTTATTTCCCAAATGCTGCACATTTCTTGGTAAAATAAAAATATATTGTATGCCAAATAACAAAACCAAACTGAAATTTTAAAACAAAATTCCAAATCAAATAAAAAAATGAATCTTTAATATTACTTGGATTTTTTTTACAGTTCAGAAATGTCAGTAAATCCACGCATTTCAAGTTTGCAGTAAACACAGCGGCCCCCACTGTTCAAAACGTGTACTGCAATTCAAATAACATCCCAACCGGCTTGAATCGTCACAAATTATAATCGACTTTTAACCAGCTCACGGTGAATCGTCACATCCCTAATCTTCATCGCTTTTTTCTCTATAATATCTGATAACTCAACCAGCTGTTTAAAGTATTAAGTATTTTTAATCAATTAAATAGTTTTTTGTGTTTACAGCAATTCTTGGAACAGAACAAATATTCTGCCCTTATTCAAAATGTATGACCTTCTTCACTCAATAGATTCAGAATAACAAAAAATCTTGAACCTGACAACAGAGGGGAACTGGGTCAAGGTCTTTCCAACAAAGAGCATTATAAAGAGTCCCTCAGGTAAGATTAAACCATCAAAATGTGACTAGAATACACAACAATATATATGCATTTTGAGACAATAAAGTACAACATGGGGAAATACAACTTTGGTTTAGTCATGCAGTTTCCAAACAACATGAATGCGAGTTAAAAGATGTTCAGAAAGATTCCCTTCAAAGTACATCTACCACCACGATAACAACCGCCCAAAAAAGTGTATAAAAGCAAAGTTTTTAAACATGACTATTAAACTGAGATATTTGAGTAAGTTAGGAAGAATCTCTCAGCAGCCGGTGAGAGCCGATGATCTATGAGACACGCACATAATGAGTGTTTCCAATCATATGGTGTTTTTTCTTCAAAAGGGCCTGATGAGCCACTCTCATGTGGATCTCATTTGAATATCAATAGAGCTGAGAAAGTGATTAAGCTTTGATGACTATAGCTGTGACTATTCCTTGAGTCTGATTACACTGACGAACATCTTCAGAGACCCCCCTACCATCACCAAAACCTAATGTCACCTTGGGCTCAAAATCGAATCGTTGATGATATCAAGATTGCGCAGAAAATGATAGAATATTGTGAATATTAGAAAATGAAATTCATACGTCAAAAATGGCACCATTAGGCAATTTCACCCTTTGCTTCTCACAAGTAGCACAGAATGTAACTTGTCAATATTAAAATGGCGACAGGAGTGAATGATGTATTAGAATTACTTGCTGAAAATAATCCACAATCTGTAATATGGGGATGATTAAAAAAACAGATATACAAAGTATTTGTAAAAAGACAAAGGGTGGAAACACAGCACATCCCTTCAAGCAGCATTTGTTCATTTTATAAAAAGTAATAAGTGGTCATGTGAAGTCTACATTACTTTTTTACTGCATGTCTGCATTAAACATTTGAACGAATCTTCAATTCAAATCATACGTTTTTACACGACACATGTGGATTTTCTGTATTTTACTATGCGAGAACATGATCAAATTAACTTTATCCACAGAGTTTTACGAGCGTTTCACTGTTTGATTGGAGCTGCTGTCAAGCACGCTGAAACTTAAGCGTCTTTGCAACCACCCGCCAAAATAAAAGTCCACATAATTTGAACCAGATGAAAAAATTATTTACTTGTTGCAAATTTATAAACTTTAGCAAAAACTTAAAATATACATTTTAATATTTACTATAGAAAGGTTAAAATATACTGTAGTACACAGTTATTTAACAGCAGTTTACTGTAGTAAATACTATAGTATACAGTATTTTTATGGATAAATGTGTTTACTACTGAGAAAACGAATTTGGTTAAATAAGTTTTTATTTAGGGGACGCAAAGGGATGCACTCTACACAAAGGGGGCCTTACAAAGAAAACTTTTAAGAACCAGTTATCTACACTACAGTATCATGACGCTATGAACATAGAGACACATGACTTATGACAGATCACATTTACATTACATTTAGGCATTTGGCAGACGCTTTTATCCAAAGCGACTTACATTGCATTTTACATAGGTATTTGGAATCCCCTGGGATAGAACCAACAACCTTGTGTTGTTAACGTAATGCTCTTACCACTGAGTTGATCACATTATCTGCAGTGGCTTCACTCCTATTGGCTCACATCACACGTTTTTTTGATCCCTGATGCATCACTAGACACAGCCACATTTCCACCAGCCATTCGCGTGCTTGTCATACCAGACTGAAAATGAATGTCTGCAGGTCCTCTTTTAAAACCTTCAGGTGTTGGACTCTTAACCCTCAAAACAACAACAATCGAAGTTGATTATAAAACTCCTCATACATACACTTCCATCCAAGGTGTCAATGTCAACAAGTGACCCAGTTCTCAATAACATCTTTTAACTTTACTTGCTCAAAAAAGCATCAATATGTTGTTGGTATATGCAATCTATCTTCTTTAGTGCGAGAGAGCCTGAGCCGATACCGTGTTCAGAGCAAATACAACACGGAGGTGATGGATTCATGGCCGTGTACCGAGAATGAAGAGAAGATGAGCGGGGGATGAATGGGGCTTCTGCTGAGCGGCAATAAGAGCAGGATGAATGAGGACGTGTGGCTGTTTTACATGCGCTTGTGCTGAATCATCACGTGGCTGGAGATGGTAAGAATTACTGCGCGGGTGGATGATGTGCTGTAGATTCCTGCAACCTCAGAGAATGCGATGCATACAGATGATGCCGAGACATGTGACGTTATTGTTTAACGTGACCAAAATACCACTAAATGCTGTGTTCGCAGAGTAAGAGCAGCTTCCGAGACAATTTATTCCGAGATAAAACAGTCATGGCGATCATTTCCATTAGTGATGGCCCATACCAACTAAGGTCACGTGCGCAGAGAAGACCAAAAACAACTGTCCCTAACCTCCACCCCCTCTTTTCTGTAGATATTTTATATCTTTGGCTTGATGGCTGTGATCAATCCTCAACCATACCCTATGGTCTTCTCCATTAAGAACCCGTCAAAGAGAATGCCATCTTTTACCATTGCTATGATTGATTCGAAGTCATTGAGCTTCACCACTCAGCACATAAAACAAGGTGCCAACATTCCGTCTCAAGACCACTTCCCAATAAATGTGCTCTTCTGAGCCAGGCAAACACTTCAGAAGGACGGAGGAGGCTTCTACAGCGAGATTGCTTTGCAGGTAAAAAAAATGAAACTCTACATGAAAAAGGAGACAATAGCACTGATAAAAAAATGACCGGAGTTTGGAGGCTGAGTGAAAACAAGTCCTGCCTTCAGTTTTAAGGGCCAATTAGTTTTATATGAGATGTGTCATCATGTTAAAAGAAATACAACTGCAATACTAAATAAATAACTAATTCACTCACAAATAAAAATTCAGTCATCATTTATTCATTGTATGACACTTTTTAATATTTTGAGGGGTTTTGTGTCCATACAATGGAAGTCAATGTAGGGTAATGTTGTTTGGTTATCAATGGTCTTCGGAATATTGCATATAAATAAGGCTGGGCGATATATATCGCGATTCAAGCTAATTATATATGTCTTAATTGATTTGTTGTTTTATGCACAGCTCTTCCGTGAACTACGGCTCTTTGATCAGTAGGATGAAGTCTTAAAGAGATTGAGTCATTTATAACGTACATTTGAAAAAGCAACACTCATCAAACATTATCACAATAAACATACTTTATTATCATGAAAAAACCTGAAAAAGTTTGAAAAACAGCGATAGAATATGACCACTGGCATTTCCTGGAACTAATTGTTCTTCTTCTGTTTCCCATATTCGAAGTTTCTGCGCAACTGCGCCCTCTGGCTGTCGGATGTGGCGGCATTTAACCCTAAGTCATTGAGAATCTGTGAGCATAAGAATCACGCGATGTACCGTCCAGCCCTAAAAGCAGCACTTAAGGTAAAACTCTTCTTAAAACTTGAATGTCGCACCACAATTCTAAAGCAGCAAAATGCATGTCAGAAAAAGGGCATTTGAAGGACAAAACTATCGTCTTTTTTCACAATTTTAACGCTGTCTGTAAGAGAATTAAGCAGAATATATGCATTGGCAAAGATGAAAGATGATTTTTGGTCATGAAATTATTCAGTAGTCACGGCAACTGGCAGAAAAGGCTAACTAGCCAAAACTTGAACCCCAGGGGTGACAGCAAAACCGCCGCCTGAGGGCAACGCCGAGATGACCGCTAACTGAACTGACTGACTTTAAGGGATTTTGAGAAAGAGCCCAAAGGTTCACAACTGACAGCCCGATGTATCATTTATACAGCGAACAGTTTGAAAGTCTGTTCGTCTGTGAAAGTTCTCATTCATCCGCCTCATTGTGAAATGTCAAGATGTCAGGTAGAGTTCAATAAAGTAAGTTTTTCTGTGCATTCACACAACTCAATAATTCAAGCTCAAAGGTGTTTAGACATTCTATGGCATTTGAAGTATGGCTGTATAACCACAAAGTATTCCAGCAGTCATGCAAATATCCATAAGCTACCCTTCGCTCTAATCTCACTACAACAGCTCGCCTGTGTTCGTTGTTATTTGCAAAGCATCTTGTGTTGGTTTGATCCTCTCGAATCACAGAGCGGATTTGAGGCTTTAGATAATGAAAAGGATGCTAATAGTGGCTAATCTGATCTACTGGGAGTAAACTGGAAAATCGTAGAGAGGTCTTGGGCAGCGGAGACAAGGATTATTACTATTGTCAACTCTTTTACACTCATACACTTTATCCGGCTCTTTCCCTGCGCTATTTTGGCGTTTCAGGAATGGTGTGTGCGCGCTTCAAAAATCGTGTCTTCGTTGTGTGCGGTTGCCAGTCTAAAGCGACAAACACTAATCCGGCAACTTGGGAAAAGGAGTGTGAAATCGACCCCGACACCCCAGGGTCAATCCTGGGGATAAAGGGACCATCAAGGACTGATAAGAAAAGATGCCAAAGAAAATAGAAAATATCCCATAAACTGCCCCCATATTGGTGGGGAAAACAAAAAACCATTACGAAAAAAGAGCGGTTCTCCACGGTGCGACGGCTATTGAGGATGCCCGGGGTAAGTGGGGGAGAGTATTATCCATGGTGTCTTTCGAGGGACAGCAGCAAGTCCGGTGTTATTTTGAGACTGTGCTGGTGGTTGGTTTGGCCCTGAAGGGAGAAGCTTGTTCATACTGGAGTTTATGTGGCATGACTGCTCTAAATGAAGCTGCCAAGCATTGTGGGTCGGCCAATTAATCCGTGAATTGTGCTACATTGGAGCTGTGGAGACGCCTTCCCGGCGGCAACACCTGAGTTTACGGGTTCAGGAAAACCATGTTGAAGGTTTTGGTTTGCTTACTAACTCAAGTGGCACTGAACCTGCATCGCCGCACCATTGCTCCTCCGGAAGGTCTGATGTGGTCAGCCCAGACTGGGTTCTGATTACTTTTTGCTTTTAACTGAGGCTAATAGGATGGTCGGCTGTGTTGTCTCTTCTTACCGCACCGCTGACCTTCAGCATATATGCTCAAACAAACAATGACCTCGGGTTATTTTACAGAAAGCAGGACGCCAACGCAGATAGAGTTACATAGGGACGCTGATTTCCCCTGACCAGAAACGCTCTTCTACTGACCCTTGAGTTTCAAGTCAACCCTAAATACACTTCTGAGAATGGGTGCTTGTTTACCGCAGGCTTAGTATACCACTGCGTTTAGCCCCCAAAAAAAACTATCCGAGCTGGAGATTCGAGACAAGTAGAGAAACAGTGGCCACTGTAGACATACTCCTATAATATAAGAACAAGAACACTTATTAGTAGCTAATATATCTAGCCAAATAACTAGTCACACAAGTTATTACCCTAACAAAATACTCGAAATGCATCTTATCAGTAATGTAAAATCGGCTCATACATACTGAGGGAATACATCTTGAATGTCGTTAATTTTTCTTACCCCACTAGCAAATCATTTTTCTTATTCGAAGCATAATCAGAGGTAGTAAGATATTCTATTAAAAATAAACAAGGTTTATGCCTAAATCAAGAATGTGATGAACTCCAGTAAATATGAAGCGTTACCCATCTCACACCATCTGTGCTACCTGAAAGACATCTTGAAGCATGACACATTTTGACAACAGTGTTCTATTACGATAAGACATCATTGTTGTCCGTTAATAAATAAAGTAATAGACTCCTAAACATAGAAAACCCAAATATCAAAAACACTTGGAAGTAGACAACCAACACAAAACAAAAAAATACTTAAAGCCTTAGCAACGCACTGACAACCATTCAAGCATTATGGAAATCATAACACAGTCAAATAACACTTATGTGCTTAATGAATGCAAACGTATCTGTATATATATTTGTTTTTCATACCCCATGTGTCCATCCTTTTGTGCTTTCCAGCAAATTCAAGAAGGCTTTTTTCTACATTTTCTATTTATTCACACTGTATTTTCGAGTTTGTACTCAATCTGTCTCTGTCTCGGGCGGTATCTTTGTATTTACATGATTCTCCTGCATTTCCGCTGACCTGGGGAACTAAGGACCAGTCCATCTCCCCACAGTCCCTATTACACACCTCTGAAGACCACGAGGAAAACTGGTTCTGCAGTCCTCCGGGATGGGATGCAGCAAATCCTCTGTCTTAGAGTTTATTATTCTCTCATCTCACTATGGTGGCTGCTAGCATCACTTAGACAGGGCATGGAGAGCCACGCTTGCCATTGAGACTGTTAACGCTTGGACTTGAGGCAGCAAGCTTTGCTGGCAGAGATTTGTCTGGTACTACAGGAACTGACGGCGTCAGGATACGTATCTACAGGCGCACTGTACTGTACGCACAAACCATAGTATTTGATCATTCTTCATATAAATATAATTAAAAGTCTTATTCTACACGGAAGCAATGTATCTGTCCCTTGCAAATGTGCAGCACATGTCAATAAAAAATATATATACATAGATAAAAACACCAATTGAAACCCTAGCAGTAGTAAACAGAAGATGGATCTGGGGACCTGTGATTAACAACACCCATTAGCATCACTGCCTATACTAGAGGGTCATGGGAAATGTAGTAACATAATGGAATATGTTTATGCTAAAGCCCTCTACTCAACAAAGGACAGAGGGTGATGTGTGTCTCTGTGCCTCACCACAGCGGCTGTGATAAATGAAGCTACCCACTCAATGCGTGCTGATAACCTGAGCACTCTTTTCCCACCGCAGTATCACAACTCAGTCAGAAACAAACACTGTTCCCTCTGAACTCCACAGCATCTGATAACAAACAACATCCCCTCATTCTAGAGAACTCCACAGCGTCTGATAACAAACACCATTCCCTCCTTTTAACAAATTCTACTGCGTCTGATAACAAACAACACTCCCTCATTCTAGAGAACTCCACAGCGCTATATTACAAACAAACACCATTCCCTCCTTTTAACAAATTCTACGGCGTCTGATAACAAACAACACTCCCTCATTCTAGAGAACTCCACAGCGTCTGATAACAAACACCATTCCCTCCTTTTAACAAATTCTACTGCGTCTGATAACAAACAACACTCCCTCATTCTAGAGAACTCCACAGCGTCTGATAACAAACACCATTCCCTCCTTTTAACAAATTCTACGGCGTCTGATAACAAACAACACTCCCTCATTCTAGAGAACTCCACAGCGTCTGATAACAAACACCATTCCCTCCTTTTAACAAATTCTACGGCGTCTGATAACAAACAACACTCCCTCATTCTAGAGAACTCCACAGCGTCTGATAACAAACACCATTCCCTCCTTTTAACAAATTCTACGGCGTCTGATAACAAACAACACTCCCTCATTCTAGAGAACTCCACAGCGCTATATTACAAACAAACACTGTTCCCTCCTTTTAACAAATATCACAGCGTTTGATAAACATTATTAACTCATTCTAACAGACTCCGAAGTGTGATAACAATCAACATTGCTTATTTCCGGTCGTATAGCACTGTTTGGGAAAATAAGGATTTTGGCCGGCAAATATGAGCGCTTTTTAGATAAAAAGAAGAAACGGATATATCAGTGATATAACAGAAAACCTCTGTACATTGGTGAGTACCTCGATAAGCCAACACAACTCGATATAACTTCATTGAGCTCAAGTCTCACGATAGATGGATAGCAGCTAGCCGTGAGTGTACATCGGTTGTACACTCGTTATTATGGTGCATCATGGGATTGAATGAGTGCACTCAATAATGTCCATTATAATTTTGGACACCACCAAAAATGCATGTCCCCTCAAATAGTGCACTATATCAGGTATTCGCCATTTTGTAGTGCTGTCCGAATTCTGAGTAAACAACTCATTCCCTACATTTGTTCACTACTTTTTACCCACAATGTATTCTGATTTGTACATCCGGTGTGCACTCGCTCACCCATATTTCCCATGATACAATGCGAAACATTTGTCTGATTAGAATCAGCTGGAGGAGATTCAATTATATGATGATTTTATAAATATCAGTGTTTTATTTTAAATATATGTAATATATATAAGTCATTTTATTTAACGTTTTGAAATTTAATGTTGAAATTTGTAAATCATACTTCTTCTATGGGCCTGTGGCACTTGATTTGGGTTTCTGCACGAGAGCGCCCTCTGGCTTTGAGATCTCGCGGCATTTAGACGTAATTAATTGAGAAACTGAGCATAAGAATCGCACAATTAATAATCACAGCCCTACTCCAAGCATCTGATAACAAACAACACTGTCTTATTCTAAAGAACTTTACAGCATCTGATAAGAAACATTATTCATTCATTCTAACAAACTACAAAGTGTCTGATAACAAACACCATTCACTCATTCTGAACAAACTCCAGAGGGTCCAATAACAAACACTATGCTCTCCTTCTAACAAACTCCAAAGTGTCTGATAACAAAAACACTGTCTTATTCTAAAGAACTTTACAGCATCTGATAAGAAACATTATTCATTCATTCTAACAAACTCCTAAGCGTCTGATAAGAAAACAACATTCTCTCCTTCGAACAAACTCCAGAGAGTCCAATAACAAACACTATGCTCTCTCTCTAACAAACTCCAAAGTGTCTGATAACAAACAACACCGTTTTATTCTAAAGAACATTACATCATCTGATAAGAAACATTATTCATTCATTCGAACAAACTCCAGAGAGTCTGATAACAAATACCATTCTCTCCTTAGAACAAACTCAAGAGAGTCCAATAACAAACACTATGCTGTCCTTCTAACAAACTCCAAAGTGTCTGATAACAAACAACACTGTCTTATTCTAAAGAACTTTACAGCATCTGATAAGAAACATAATTCATTCATTCGAACAAACTCCAGAGAGTCTAATAACAAACACCATGCTCTATCTCTAACAAACTCCAAAGTGTCTGATAACAAACAACATTGCCTTATTCTAAAGAACTCCAAAGCGTCTGATAACAGACACTATTCACTCATTCTAACAACCTCTCATTTTTCTGAAAACAGTCACCATTCCCTCAACCTAACAAACTCCACAGGATCTGATAGCAAACACCATTCTTTCATTCTAGCGGCCTCCATAGCATCTGATAACAAACACCATTAGCTCTATTGAGCAAACAATGCATGTGACTGCCTTATCGCGTACACTTACACTATCATTGCTTAACTAATAACCAGTAAAACAGTAAACATCAGCGCTGATACAAAGGAAGCATCATTACGCCTTCCAACACAAACATCATTAAATGAGTTTGTGAAAACAACGCAACATACGCTTATAAATGATGTGATGTACATCTTGGCTGAAATGCACAAACCTCATTACCTCTGAACACAACTACCATAGCATAATTTACCATAAATTGACAAGGGCAGTTAGTCCTGAATTTTAACAACTTTGACAAAAAAAAGAAAAGAAAGAAAGGAAGTTTAAAACGTATGCACTTCAGGATCCTGAAGAAATGTTATGAAATGCTCAGATCAACTGCTGTATTAGGACTAAAACAATCTGTAAATTTAAATGACTAGTTTTTTTACATTTATTGATTTAATTCATTTAGACTAGTTTGAGATTCAACATAAAATTGACTTCAAAAATGTACAAAGACACAGAAATAAAAAAGATACAGACCTTGGTTATCTTAAGTGGCTTATAGTTTTGATTTTAAGAGACGTCTCAAACTGTGTTTACAATTGCCAAGAGACCAACGTCTGCCATCAAGTCTGAGAAATCAATATGAAGATGGAAAATGTATCATCAAATTCTTTGAAGACCACATTATGACCCAAGCTATGCACATTTTAATTTAATAGCTGTATCCTAATGTATTTAAAAAATTGACTGCAATTTATTTCATTTTACATCTTCAAAGGAGCGTCTGAGAAATAAATGATACTTACATCTGATATAACTCCTTTAGCCATTACGTTTTCTGAGTTGCAAAAGAACAACCTCAGAGCAAAAGAAATATGTCCTTCAGAAAAAGACAGACAGAGACAGAGACGCATCTATAAAAAAACACGTGCTGGATAGCATAAGTACCAGGAGATGCTTGTGAAGTTTTTCTGTGAAGCATCTCACGAGGTTTGTTTTATTTTCACTGTTGGTTCTATAAGTCCTAAAATACCTCTACAACCACAACAACAACAGTTCATGGGCTTGTTCTTTAGGTTAAGAACACCAAGTGAAGTTAAGGTCCTACAGACATCTTTCTTCCTTTCCAAAGCGAGTTACAGTAGTAAACCTTTATCAGTTGAATCAAAGCAAATTATACTCATCAACATTTTATATTTTGTCTTAGAAATGACCTAGCAACCAGATGTACACAACTTGACAACCACATAATAAAGGCTGTCTTGACAAAACAAATTAAACTATATTTATATTCGTTTTATGCTAATATTCCATATTCCAAATGGGTGCGCGTGACAACAAACAAGATTCGAGTAAAAACTTGGAGACACCTTAATATGCTAACGACATCACAAATACTTCACAATAAAAGTCCTACACCACAAGCTTTAATTCTTTAAAGAGCCCGGCATTTGCATTAAGCACTTGAATCAGTTTGATAAAATTTGACCATCCGTAGTAATATTTTTATGGTTTATGTATTACAACAAGTAAAGTAATGAATAAATAACTATAAAGTCAAATTATGTTAGACTTTGGATAGACCTAATAAGTGCAAGTGCTTAGTTGCATCCGATGTTTAGGGGGGTTCTCGAGTCCCTGGCTCTGTTTTTGGGGATCGCGGGCTGAATAGTTTGGGAACCCCTGTAGTAAATATTAAAGAAATTGTTATTTTTGTGTGAATTGTCCCTTTAGGTTTTTAACTGCAGTTAGGATGAATGGGATAATTTGGACAGTGCTCAGCATACAACAAGCTACTTCTACTAGAATTGCATTCTTGTATGGCCACCTATAGAGCTTAAGCAGTGTGATTCATTACAGCCAGAATCAATGATTATTCCACAAAGCCCTCATTACTGTCACCTACTGCAGCTATTGTTGTTATTGTTGAATCTCATCATTTATCTCCACAATGAAACTGAACAATTTTCTTTTGACTAATGAAACCCCCACAGATAAATAGGTGATTTTAGAAAAAGAAAAAAAAAGGCTGGTGGCACTGTAAATAAATGGAAACATTTATAACAATTTTAATTACAGAGCGAAAAGAGAATAATATATATATATATTTCTCACATCACATGAGATAAGGCAGTGTTCACACTTGACTTTTTTGTGAAAGGAATATATGATAATGGCGCTTTTTTAGTCAAAATTGTTGTGGTTACAAATAGCAGCCGGCAATGTTCAAAGATAGCATTTGTGCACGGTGGCATTTTAGAGAGACTGATTTCATAGGCAGCGCAACAGAAGTCAATTTTAATTATAAAAAGACAGCGTTTTTGCAATAACCAATCACATATTTAAAAATAACAATACTAATTTATCTTCTGAAGTTATTAAAAGTGAAAATTAAACCTACATTAATACAAAGCTATGCTTCAACGGGCATTTTGACCTGCAGTTTATTTTTTTTTGAGCTTGAGCCTTCTAGACAAATCATTTTCCTCGCATGTTGTTATGGAAACAACAGGTCTGTCTCATTGGTCAGCTGTGAAAAACGTGCTTGACGTAGGGCGTCGTTTTCAGAAAAGTTGAGCTTTTTTCAACCTCAAAAGACGCTTTGACCTGCTGAAAAAGAAGCTGCCGTTTAAGAAAGCTCTCAGGACTTTTTTGAAAACACATTTTACTCCATGGATTATAATTTAAAACAGACGTAAGCATCTTCAAAAAGAAGTCAAGTGTGAACATGGCCTTAGTTTTTTTTCTGGATTACAGTATTAATAAATGGTGAATATCGGGGAATGGGTGGGCAGCAGCTTATGTTACTTTCAGTTTGATTGACAGGTTAGATGACACACCCCTCACAAACTTTTTAGCATATTAAAAAGATCCCTTGTGTGAATTTTCTTTCCTATGTGAGGTGACCGCGAGTAAGACTGTGAGATATCTTCACAGAGACTGGCAGCCTCCTCTATGTTTCTTTGAAATCTGGCCTGGACGCCCACTCGCAGCTGTCTCTAGAGTTATACGGCGGGCTGCAGGAATTGTGTTTTTGAATTCAGCTATACCTGCTGTAGAAACTATGAGACGTGGACGACACGAAAGGACCTGTAAATCTAAAGACTTGCTTCATGCCAATGGCAACATTTTGGAGCAGGAATTTATAACCATTCATAACTTCAAAATACTTGATTCAAATTTCCATGTTTCGGTCTATTCTAAAAATTTCAAGTTAAAAACAACAATTCACTTAAAAACATCTGTCATTATTTCCTGTTACTCTATTACGAATAATTATGTTGCAATTTTTAGTAGAATGCGATGACAAATTGTACATTGGGAGTTTAAAGTGATACTTCAACCAAAAATGAAAATTCTGTTATCGTTTCCTCAACTCGAGTTGTTCCAAATCTGTATACACAGTATGTCTTTGTTCTGATGAACACAAAGAAAGATATTTTGAAGAATGCTTATGACCAACCCGTTAATTGGCCACCATTGACTACCGTAGAAGGAAAGATTACTTTATCATTATTTTTGTTCTGTTGAACACGAAAGAAGATATTTGGAAGAATGTAGGACAGCAAACAGTTCTGGGGCAGTTTTGACAACCATTGTCCTTTTTCCTTCAATGGTAGTCAATGGGATCCAAGAACGGTTTGGTTACAAACATTCTCCAAATATCTATCTCTGAGTTCGACCCAACAAAGAAACGTACACAGATGTATACTAGAGAGCGAGGATTCATGACAGAATTGTCATTTATTGAGTGAACTCTTTAAAGTACCTTTAAGTTAAATGTAACCAAACTTTACTAGAATAACTGACTTTTCTTTGTAAAAGGTAGGTAATTTATAAGCACAAGAACTGTTGTCATGCCTTTTATGTAAATGTGAATCTGCCCTGATTCAGCAGCCCATTAAAATCAGTTCCTTTCCATATTAGTACTGATGAGACAAAACTATAAATGACCTATTAAATATGATTGGAATGAGCATTTATTCAGTTTAGGAATATTTCTCAAGAGTTGTTTTTATGCGAAGGATATAAAGCACATCGTATTACACTATATCAATTAATCGATTCAGTGACATTTACAGAATGAAATGCAGATGTCTTTCATAAACAGAGTATTAATATTAGTAGGCTTATAGTTTGGACTAACATAAATAATGATTCAAATATCTGCTGCCTAGCATTATGCAAAAGAACCATTCAGCAACGTCATATAAACGCCCTGGCAACCAATCTCTTGGCATTGTGGCAGTGCACGGCCTTATTCAAAATGTGACCAGTCTTTATTTCTCTTTAGTTTTTTCTTTCTGTGCATTGTGCATTCTATGTATAAATTTAAATTCTGTATATTCTTGTACAGTACATTGTAATACTCCATTTGTATATGAAGGCTGTTTTTTTTTGGGTGAATTTTCTCTCACATGGGGGGCAATAGAAAGGGATTACTTTCTAATCTTTATTTATCTAAGTGAACGTATGCGTCTATCGCATGCGGTTTGAACGAGCATGACCATTAGTCGAGCTGTCTCCTGCTTTGCTTTGCATTTCTTTCCCGTCCCCAGCGAGCAGGATGCGCTGGTATCTCCGCGGAGATGTTCTTCAGACGTACACTCTCCGCACGGCACGCCACATAAATCTTTGAATACTCCCACCACTGAGATTCCTCCTCGCAACTCAAAGAAATCTCTTAATTATAGCACTTAACATAGCACACGATAACCGCAGTCAACGCCGCAGAGCGCATAATTCACTTCGCCGAGAGCCCAGACCTCAGAAACACTGAGCGTAAAGATGAAATGAAGATGGAATGTTTTTTTTGCCCGTGACGCTCTGTGAGAAACGCTAAGAAGGGCTCTTGAGAAACCCCTTCAGCGACGACTTTCTATATTAAAATGTTAAAGATATAAAACGGAGCGTACCATTTCAAGCTTGGAGAATGTCAACATTCAACCTGGAGTGAAGAAACATGTGTGTTTGTTCAAACGAACAATATATCAAGGTTGATATCTTACAATGTCTTATAACAGAGGATGACTTCAAATGCACATGCAGACCAGTTCCAGGAAAGTCAAAGCCTCTCTGCTGAATTCTATGTGTTTTAAATTGAGCTAAACTTACATTTGTACGTTTAGAAAAGATGTATTACACCATTTTTCTTATATGGACCATATTGCTGTCATTCACTGGCTACTAAAACCAAATTGGTTGTTTTGTTTTCTGCTTAGTATAATGCATATACACTACCAATTTACACACTATATAGTGACACGGCGGCCACCGCAACATTATATGTTAAACATAATTATAACAGACTACACCATAATCCCAAACAAGAAGCATCTTGTTGTAATTTCTTAGAAATATCATGCTCTCATTCATAAACCAAATCTACCAATGGAATAGAAACCATCGCAGAAGCTTTTCGGTTGTAATGGTTAAAATAGGAATTGAATTGGTTTTACTGGGAAACTATAACGGTCCCTATGCATCTCTCCTGGTTATGTGTTGGCTTCGGTGGTGGGGTGTAGCAGATGGAAACCAATAGGACACCCAACCGGAGACCCAAAACATATTATATAAAATAATTTTGTAATGGTTTTAGTCAGCTGATGGTTCATAATGGAAACCATTTGAAGAATTGTGTGTCTTTCAGCAGGTCTGGAAGGTGGAGGAACATAGTTAAACTGCACCAGGACACCGGTCCTCTACCCCCACCTGTCGTTCTGCCGCACAAACTGGTTTCGTCCCTGGAGCGACGCGACGAATCGTTCGCGCAACAATCAGCTCCTCGTTCGGTCGCGTCGCGTGGAAACTCTCGTGCTCGGTCCCTCTGATCTACGCGAACGCAACCCGACGAGACCAGACATAAATCAAACGCGTCGTAAATAAACGCGATGAAATTTCAACTCTCCGCCTGGCGCGTGCCGAGGTTTAATGCGCACTTTACGATCGTTGGGAAACATTACAGCGCACAAATCCGCCAAGTTACGCAGATACGCAAAATACAACATGCGAAGTACAAGCTGCACGGAATGAACCGAGGAAAATTAAATGTTGTTCCAGGAAGAAAAACTGCGATGGGACGAATGAACGTCGGTTCCCTCACAAAACTAGCGACATAAAAGTGTCTCACGAGCACTAATGTTTAAAACGCATGTAAAACATGTCAAGCTCTTGAGAATCGGAAGGTCCTCAGAAACTGCAGAAACGGCGCGTTTTGTCTCGGTAATGTGTCAGTCATACATTAAGAGTGAAACATGGTTATTCTCACATTGTCATACATCTCCAGTCAGAAGAAAGATATTTTTTCTCATCACAGCATAACTATTCTCCTCAATCTAACACCCTCGGTGTTGAGGACGCGCACGGAGACGCGTGCCCGCTGTTTGTAAACGTGCAGATGTTTAATTATTTTACCTTGAGTGCCGCAGACCAGCAATCCAAGCAGACAGGTGTACATGAGCATCATCTTCATCAGGTAACAGATGACAGACGGACGGACAGACTCTCGTGATGCGAGTTGAAACCTCAGTGAGCCGAATGAAAGTAGCGAAGCCCTCTCTCTCACACGCGCGCGCTCTCTCTCTCTCTCTCTCTCTCTCTCTCTTTCAAACATACATACATAGACACACACATACACACAGACAGACATTCTCTCTCTCTCTCTCTCTCTCTCTCTCTCTCTCTCTCTCTTTCTCAATTTTCAATTTTGGACATTTAAAGAAACATTATTGAAACATTTATAATTACCCTAGTTGTAATATTGTCAAAAAATGTTACAAATAAGCTAAGAACAAAAACGTACAATATCACAAATACAACAAACATCACACACACAAGGTTGCCACAAACATATTGTCTTATATCCACGTACAGTAATGGTGTATGTTATCCCCCAAATGTAACCAAACCATTATAACGTAACGTAACCGTTCCACAATCCTTTTTGCATTCTTACATTTTCATATAAGCGTCCTTAAGTTTTTAACCAGGTTCCCTTATGGGGACCAAACACACATACACACGTGTGTTTGTGTGTGTGTGTAGATCTCACCGAGAATGAATTGTGAAAATCTCATGAAACCTGTCATTTGAGTAATTAGGCAGATTTTGCCCTTGAGTTCTCATTATAGCAGCACAAAAAATGTCATCCTCATTACCGTAATACAGTGGTTTAAAATGTAAATCAGTCTATATTAAATTGAGTCCTACAAACCACCACCTTTAACCCGTATTCATGGAGTTATTCTTAAGATAATCATTCAATTATATAAATCTGTATAAAGCTGGATTGTTCAATAGTTCTACATCCCAAAAATCATGACTGATTGAGTTCCCTTAGAACTACAAATGCCACAAAAGTTTACCTGCTTGACCAATCTGGCAACCATTGTAGTTTTTTATTGGTGACCGTTAAAGTCTCTTCAGAGACCTTTTTACTCATAAATCGAAAACTGATATTCCAAAAACCCATAGGAAACTCCTGAGGGATCAAACGGCGAATTAGCCTTCTAGGTTGGCGTGACCAGACAGCTCTATTGTCAAGCGTTACGATGCATTGCAGTTTCCAACTTTCTACTTGGAGAAGTGTGATAGGACATCACTTGAAGACAGATTTTTCTTTCGTCTGCTGTCGGAGGTGTTCCCACGACACCTATTACACAGATATCTTTCATATATAGTGACATTTTAGACGTGGTTTCAAAAAATAACAAATAAATTACATTAAGTGGTCCAAGGCTTCACTTTCCCTATAACTTTGCATTTCTAGGATTTGACGTTTTTTTGAAAATGGTGCCTTGATATAAAAAACAACTTAAAGGACCAAATTGGTAAGTTCAATTTTCGTGCATTGAGATGAAATCATATGAATTCACACAATTTCCTCAGCCATCTCGTATGGTTTTTTCACTATCATGTAGAAATAAATGTGCATATGACTTTATGTTCTCCTGTCGTCTACCGGGAATGAGGGCATTAAACCATCTCATCTCTAACTCAAAATAATTCCCCAGTCATGCAAATCAGCAACCTTGTTTTTGCTTTGGGTCGGATTTTATTAACCTTGCAGTCTTGCATGTACTTGACGTTCCATCCAGTTTAACCACACGTCTGTCTTGTTTAGCGACCAACTCGCAGCAGAGATCGCCCTGGGGATTTAAAAGCCATAATTAGAAAGAAAAGGCTTTCTGAAAGTGGCAAAGAAAACCATTTGAAAACCAGTAGTTTCTGAAAAGCTTTTTAAGGAACTTAAATAAAAACTCAACGGTGCTTTTAGGGATCCTTCATATGATTGTCAGTCTTTGAGTGGCGTGACAACATGCCCCGTTTCCCTTACTGTATTTTTTAACCGCAACTTTTTGCACAAGCTCACTTCATTTCGTATGCTGTGAATACAACTGTAATTTTTATAGTATAGTGACAAAATTATTAAAGGATAATCCCCCTGGACGCCACACGCAGGGTGGAGCCACATATCAAGAACCTTCAAGACGAATGAAGAGAGAGCAGTTTTTGAGTCACAAATCAACCCAAATTTGAACCCTTTTCGTGTCACAGCGGATAAAATCAATCTAATTGTATTTTAATATCAAAATCTTTATTCAAGTCCTTATCCCGGTGTTTATTCCTAATGGACATCACCCTGGGCTCAAGCAATAATAGCATTTTGGACTACCAGCATCGAAATTACTATAATGACAGAAAAACACAGCTGCCATTATATTTTTTTCTATACAGAACAAGGTTTTCTACGTAATTGGTTGAACCATATCAGGTATTAGAGGGTGCTCTAGAATGAATGAACAGACGGTTAAATTGATTGTATAAACCCCTGCACAAAATGATGCACTTACAGCCTCTTTAAATTCTGAAAAACGTGACTGTAATGCAGAGATACATACAAATCTATGTGTTCAGAGGTGTATAAATAGCTTACATAATGAATCGTTTCATTGTTTTATTATCTTAAAATGAACTGTCTACATACATTTTGGGTAATCACACAAAGTTGCACGAACCATTCGACAAATTTTTATTTAATAAAATGTATATACAATAAAATTTATAATAAAATACAGAAATAGTTTATTTAATAACTCATATAACAAATATATAATAAATATAAATTATTGTTAATATAAATGGTTATATTATTAGCCACAAGCAAGACCAATAATAACAAACCCTGCCTGGAAGTTAACTTTGGGAAATGGCCGGACAACCAATGAAATCGTCTCTACTTATTACTTTGTGATAATAAAAGTGATTTAAACAGAATGTAATCTGAAGCAATTTAAGATTAATCTTTTCACTGTAACAAAATCCTCTGTAATCTGGAAAAACGGAAAATATTAAACAAAAAAAAAGTTTTTTCTTTAAAAGTATATAATACAAGGATATATTTAAGATTTTTTCCCATTTTTCTTGTAAATGTGTTGTCTTGTTCTGTAATTTTATAGTTTTTGACTTTAGAAGAAATCTTTTCTGCTACCTGGATCACCAGAAATAAACAGTAAAATAACAGGTTTTCCCTGTAAAATTACAACCCCCCCCCCCATTTTCCTGTAATACATATAAAATCTGTTAAAAACAGTAATTTTTTTTACAGTTTCAGTAAACATTAGGGGGCAGTTTCCCAAACAGCGATTGTTTTAAATTGGGATATTTAAGTCATTTTTAAAAACATTACTGATGTACATCTTGAGACAAAACTATCACAGTGATATATTTTAAGATAAATCGTTGCAAGTTGTTTCCGATCAAGAAACTTCTAACATTTATATTAGTCTGGGTTTAGTCTTAAACCCCCGCAAAACCTCCCCTAAAGATGTGGACTAAGTTCCACATTCACTCATGAATTTTATTCAACTGTGGCACATTATGAAACCCAAAGCACCAGGAACAGACATCTGAAAGCTCCAAATTTAGTATTGAAACTGAAGCATTGGGCAAATATTGTAAACACGCCTGAAACTTCTTCCGATGAAAACCAAGATAGCGTTTCAGCATAATGATAAAAATACATCGGAGACCATACGAATGCTGCTCTGTGCAGTTTAAAATATGTCCATCGGTTGTCCATCATTTTTTCTCCTTCACTGAATGAATAGTGGGAATAGTCTCCTTCAGAAAAAGCCCTGCAGTATCATTGCCACATGTACTCAAGCACAGCAGATGCTGTTCTGTCAATTACAGGCATCTGTCCAATCAAATCTGAGTCTATATCCATCTGCTCAGAGACATTGAGACAGAAAAGACTCACCTGAAGTGTTTACGGTGTTTGTCAGAGAATATTTCCCTTTACCCGCTCTGAGGCTAGAAGCAATGAGAACTGTTTTTCATAAAGGTGTGATTCCGTTGAAAGAAGAAAACAATAATTTACATAACGCATTTTTATTGTTTGACATTGCTCTGATTCTTCATATCGCCATATGTTTTGAGTTCGGCTCTTTATTCCTCAGGCCATGAGTGCAGAAAATGTTATTTACAATAATCACACCGACGTGTGCTTACTAACAGCCACAACCATGAGGACAATTACAAATGAGATGCCTTTAATATCCAATTATTTCTCTCACACATCGATGATTTATAATGAGAACAAACAGACATTTCTCATCTGCGTCTCAGATATAAGTCCTGAGAAAAAAAGAGTTAGAAATTGTTACAGAAGAGATGTCAACAATGTCTCAAACTGAGCTCAGATCTGCAATCAAAAAAAAAATATTATTCAAGATCTCAATATGAACCCAAATCCAGATTATTTTACCTTTACAATATTCTACACCTCAGCTTCATGGGTTTCAACATAACCTTCTACTTTTTTTTTGCCTGATCATTTCTGAATAAATATTTTTGACTAAGACTCAACTAGGCTATAAAAGAGCAATCGCTGTTCAATAAAATGCATTCTTTCCTATAAAAAGCACACAGGGCATGTTTTCGACTATTGAAGTTTAAACAATGTCGTTTGAGAAGTCAACTGCCCATTTTTACTTCTACGAGACACGTTTCCTTTGCTGTATGTGTGTGCCATAGAGGTGATGTGAAGTGTTTTGTTCTCAGCAACAGAGTCTGACATTAAATTACCGTTGCACGAAACCTCTGAACCAGCAGCAATCCAGCCAAAAAGGTTGTTTTGTTCAATTTCCGAGTTGAAACAACTAACTCTCCTCGCATAACTTGTAAAGAAATGTGCAGAGTCACTTAATCCTATAATTTAAACCCCGAATATATTTCCTCAACCGCTGTTCTGCACGCAAAGGATTGTGGGAAATCACAGCCAGTGAAGAACGCCTTTCTGTTGCATACAGATATCAAGCAGATGAAGTAATCTCAGCAGACTGAATGTGACACAAACACTGATTTCGGCTGTGCTTTGTTGCTTTCCTGAATTCACATGACGCCTGCGAGAGCAGAATTTATTGGGCTTCTGGAAGCAGTTCGGAAAGAAAGTTATAGCATCAAATCAGAGAAGCAGATAAAACCAGGTTTCAGAAAATGTATGAAGTTAGATGTATGTGTACTATATGGCCGAATGTATAACTACCAGGATGTTTTGCATACATGAACATTCACCAAAATGAGCACGAAACCTCACCTTTAATTCACTGTATGATGAAGAAGGACAGACTCAGTGAGAGATAATAAGAAATAAATACATTTCTTGTTCCTTTTTCTCACTACCAAATTTTTTTCTCACTACCGAAACAACCTGTTTTGGTAGTGATAATTTTAGAATACTTTAGAGCCGAGTTAAATGATGCTTATCTGCACATGGTTCGCAAGCACAGTTCTGAACAAATGAACACACATAAAAACAAAATTTTATGGAATAACGTTTGCTTAATTTCAGAAAAAAGAGGTTTGGTAGTGACGTTCCTTGAAGTTACGCATAGATTTTTAGACATAAGAACACATTTACTGTACTTTAAAATGATAAGACCCTTCTACTCACCGTATAGTTTATTAGAGAGAGGGACACAGTTATGATTCCTGATAAAAAATGTAGGTGTGTGGCTGTAGTAGAGTAGGCAGGGCGAGACCGTGGTTCGAGTCCGGTGAGTAATTGTGAATGAGCGCCAGGTGTGCGCGCACCGGGCTCGAATCACGGAGGAGATGGGAGCATATAAGAGAACGAGCGACCGGACCGTCGAGGAGAGAGGACCGGGCCCGAAGTGTTTGTATTGATGTATTTATGTTTTACTGTGTTGTTGTTCGCCGGCGGTCGTCCGTGAGGGGCCGCCGGCTGTTATGTTTTGGTTTGTTTGTTAGCCGGCGGTAGTCCGTGAGGGTCCACCGGCTGTTATTTAATTTATTAAATGTTTTAAAATGTCTTCCGGTTCCCGACTCCTTCCTTCCCTACTTTGAATCTTTCTACAGTGGCCAAAATCTGTCTCAGCCAATGGACTAAAACATTAACTGTTTCGGTAATGATTTGAAAATCCGGGACACATTTTTACGTGAAGTTTATTCATTTAAAAATAAAATTGAAAATAAAAATCTTTTTGAACTTCACTTAAAAAAAAAATGTTTACAGCAAGTGTTACAACTAACCGTCTGTTACAATGAACCATGCAGTAAATTGTTACGTTTGCACTTCGGTGACTTTTGCTGTATTTGTGCAAGAACGCAATGTTTAGAAATAAACTTTAAGTGTTAATTTGTAGCCATATAGCTAAATGTAGCTTGTGTGGGTCCGTGTTCTTAAAGCTTCTAAGAATCCTCTAAGAAAGCTCTTAATGTAGCTTAAAAACTTCTGTGTAGGAGTCTTAGCTTAAAAGCGGTTCAGGATTACACTGCTGACCCTGTTGCTATGTATGACACAGTCTTTTAAAGACTGTGATTGGTTGGTTGACCAAAAATGAAACAAATCACTTTCAGTAGTGTCATTTGTTTTTACCGTCCACACGCAAGTTCTATTGACTCAAAATATTCTTATCGAAGTTTAATGGAATAATGTCTAATTAATGTAAAAAAATTATAATATAAAAAAATGTTGAACATATCATTTTATTTTAGTGTAGGTAAGACACAAATTAATTTAATTAAGACTACTAAAACAATTAAGTTCAAACAACAAGACAATAATGAATCGTTTCAAACTAATTCTATTTTGTTGTTGAAATGTAATTTAATTTTGTGGAAAAGTTTTCCTTAAATTAATAAAGTTCATTCAGCAACTTTTTCTTGAGTGTAGCAACATATGACATTACACATTTCATTTCTTGTCTTTATTTTTTTTCCCTTGAAGATTCACACTCGGATAAATAGCCAATATCTTTAGAAGCCCTATCTTCTGTTACAGGATGAAACTGGTTCTAACTTCCTCGGCAGTAGCTCCAGTGGGACAAAATCAGAAAGGTGGAGCGATATCGCACCGACACAATTAAACTTGCCAGCTCAGATGTCATTATGGTGAAGCAGATCTCATCCAACATCTACGTGACCTTCAGTGGCCGATGCATCGGTGTGGCAGCATGACCTTTCTCTGCCTCTCCTCGTTCTCTTATCTTTTATATTACGTGATAAAACCCAGATCATTTCTAACCGGTCTTCTCTGGCTTCGCTGAAAAAAAAGGGGAATTGTCATATCAGCTGTAGAGGAAGATGTGGAAGGTTTCCCTGCGCTGGAGTTGGCTGATGTGCTCTCATCACCTGCTGACAGCGCTGGGTTTAATGTCACCGCGGACACATTGTCACGGTGATAAATAGGAGAAGCATTGACAGCCATTGAGTGTTATCATTACGTACCTGTTTCTCTGTGTCATGTGAATGTCTCTCTTTAAAGAAAACTTCATGATGATTAAACCTTTCCCCATTTTCTTGTCGTGAAAAAAGGTCCTTTAGATTATAAAAAGGTAAGAAAAAGATGGTTTTGACTGAATGGTTCTTTATGGAACCAAAAATTATTATTCTATATGGCATCACTTGGAAGTTTCAGTAGCGAAAGCTACATTACAAAATAAAATAAAGTAAAGTAAAGTAAAGTAAAGTAAAGTAAAGTAAAGTAAAGTAAAGTAAAGTAAAGTAAAGTTAAGTAGAATAGAATAGAATAGAATAATAAAACTAATTAAAAAAAATCATAGCACCGTCAGTACCAGACAGTAGAAAACCAATGGGCACAGAAACTGTCAGAATTATTACTGCAAGATCTACTTGTTTGATTCTACAAACTAGAACATTTGAAATTTCCTAACATTGACATTAGCTTGCATAAGTAAATGTGCTTACATGATGCCGTTTTGATAATTGTGAATTTATAATGTTTCATTTTAGCATGTCACTATGTTCACAATTATGTGCTGGTTGGTGTTTTGGTGTTGGCTGCAGTACATTTACATTTACATTTACATTTAGGCATTTGGCAGACGCTTTTATCCAAAGCAACTTACATTGCTTTATCCTATACATTTTACATAGGTATTTGCAATCCCCTGGGATCGAACCCACAACCATGCAATGCTCTTACCACTGAGCCACAGGAAAGCAGTAGATGGTTGCTATTACGACAATATCTGAAAATTATGACTAACAACTTTCATTTTTAATTACTTTTAAATTTAGCAGAAAACTGCCGGGAACATTTGAAACATGTCAAAGTCAGAAGTCAAAAGTGACGGCTTGCGATCGCTACTGAGGCCAATTTGACGTGAGGTATAATTAAAGTTTCCATTAGAGTTTTCAGGGCTGGAAAATGAGCACCTTTTCATTTATATCACAGCCCGTGCTGACAGCCGACTTCAACAAATGTTACAAAATGATGACAGAAAATAAAATGAAAAGAATATGAGGAGCCGTGATTTGTAAAATAAACAAAGCATAATAATTATTGTGTTCAAGATATGATGAAAGAGCATCTGTCTGTATTGTTTCAATGGATAAAATACTCTTTGAAGGTATTTAAATTTTTTAAGGACATTTCTTCGATACATCACTGAGATTTTAGGAGTTTTAAAATGACCTTCAATCAGAAGCTAAATATCCCATTAAGATAATTTCAGATCAGATTATGTTGGATGTTTATGTATTTCTTTTAACTATTACAATGTCCTTTAAATTACATTTCATGTAGTGTATAATGTTGCTGTGTGTGAATGTAAGCAGTTGTTAAGCCGAAAGTGAACAAATAAAGTTCTTATCTTGGGAAAAAAGGAGTCGACTCCGAATCACGCGAACGAGTCGTCTGCCGTTCTAATTTCAGTTCCGGGTCAGATTATGTCACTCTGTGTAATGACCGCCAACATTCCATTTGCGACACTGCACGCGGTAGACCAATCACAGCAGACTAGACCATCTGACCAATCAGATCAGAGTAGGCTGACAGAAAGGAGGGGATTATACGGATGAATCGCCGAACGAATCATTTGACAGTCCGTCAAGAAATAAGTTAACAATAACGGCCTATTATTAGGTGTTTTTACACCATGTATGAACGTAAACCTGTTGTTGGACACTCTATTAACCAAAGTAGAACCATAAAAATCTAAAAATATTTACTCTCTAAATAACCAAGTTTAAAGTGATGTAAAGTAACATACATTATGTCCAACAAGCTCTATTAAATGGTGCAACTCAATTGCATCTCTCATTAGACACACATTACGTTGCAAAAGGTTAAATCGCTGCCGATGTCTGAGACCTCGTATCTCATTATTTCATGATTTTTTTGCCATAAATCATTATTATTTGGCACCCTATATGTTTGTAACTGGGTTTCGGAAATATATAAACAATATAAGAAAGTAGTGGTCAAAACAGTATTTTATCATTTTGAAGTCCTAGTGTTTTTCCATATACTGAAAACAGCAAGTCTAGTCAACCGAGGTTTAAGAAGGACAGCATCGAAAAGTAGATTAGAAGTTGATCATACTTTAACACTGTGTCATGACTGATTCAAATAAGCGTCTCTTACAACACATAAGCAAGCAATTTAAAGATTGCTTTCAATCTGTTCAAGAGAATCAGTGAAACATCACATTAATGTCTAATTTCTGATTAAAACCCACCCTGTGGTTTTTAAATTCCTGGACAGAAAGATGTCATTTTGTGTCCTCTCGCGTTTAATCTTCCCTGATGAATTGTTCACATATTTAAGACTTATAAGAATGATTTAAAAAAATATTTTCATAAGAAACACATTTGCTGGGGAAAATAATAAATTAAAATAACATATAGATTGTGCCGATTCCCAATAAAACATTTTAAGGCGTTTTGAGTGTAGAATCTGTGAATAATGACTTATGTCTGAACCGATGGGACCAATCAGAATTAAAACACTCAATTTAAAATGTATAATACATAAGTAATTAACTTGAGAAGATAAAGAGCGCAATTACTATTTTTATTTAACTTTTAAATCATTGTTAAAAAATAAAATTCATATAGACCAGCTGAGTTTAATGTCGAGTTGAAACTATCTGTTGATAGCCCAATAATCTGGATCTGGATGTTTGAGAAGATCTTTAAAAATATTGATGTTTGATTGCAGCTCATTGTTGAGATCGCTTCTGAAACTCTGATGGACACTGATGGTGTTTGACTCTTTTTTGCATGAAAAATCTGAGACACAGATGAGATTTAAGCCAAAAATTTCTCCCCATTTGATCTAATTTAAATTGGTGTTTGGCAAATGTAACATCAATACTGCTTGCTGTGTTGCTCTCTGGTCAGTGATCAGTTTTAAAAGAACTCACATCAACATTTGCTTGATATTTCTTTTCAGATGTAATGACATTCAGAAATTATTAAGCGTCTAGTGTAACATGCGTGTGCTCACGTGATGATAATCTGGAACCAGGAACAGCACCGAGGGATTTTCTAGCCTCTGGAAATGAGAGATAACGTGAAGTCAAACGGTGACTAATTAGACAATTACAAAAAGTCACAAAACAACCAGCAAACACATTCGCTGTCTTCTGCGTTCTACCCTTTAGAATATGAAGATAAACAAATTCACTGCAGCCATATGAAGAAAAGTAGATATGAGTCAAAAACACAACCTCTTTACCGTAATGAATGATCCCTGTTAAAAAATAATTAAAACATTGAAGCTTACTCATAAGGACACACATTTAGTGTATTGTTGAAAAAGTGGTTTACCATAATAACCACAGTTTAAACATAGTATTTGCTTGAAAATAAAAAGGTAAAACTGTGGTCAATTTTCACAATGATGTGGTACGATTTGATGTTAAGCACTAAACACATTTTTTTGTGAAATCAATAAGAAACGATTAAGCAAACTGGAAATTTGAACAATTCCAACAATTCCATCACAAACAGAAGCATTTATACAGAGAGAGAAAGCGAGAGAGAGCGAGCGAGAGAAGAGATAGCACTTCAACTGTGTGGGATTAAAGTCACACCATTGCAGGTATAAGACTGTCTCTGAGGAATAATTACTAATGGATGTGTGTACGAGAGAAAGAGAGAGAGAGAGAAAGAGAGAGAGAGAGAAAGAGAGAGAGAAAGAGAGAGAGAGTGGCCACAAATAATGGTCTGATCATATTTTCTCTTCTCATTAGCAGAAACAGCGAATGGCACAATTACTTTGACGGAGTGGCACGTCTGGACCGAGCTGAGAGCCAGTGTGAGAAGATGTGTGTTTCTCCACCTACACGCCGGCTGAATTTCATTTAATGAAAGAGCAGTGAGCAGAGAGAGAGAGAGGGAGAAAGAGAGAGAGAGAGAGAGAGAGAGGGGGGGCGGGCATGCAGACAGATTACTTTTCATTCTCACTTTTTCATCTAGATTACAAACAGCTCCAGATTTAAGCATGCAAGACATCCTCTGTCCCAAAACCCACAGAGCTGCCTTCTAAATGATAGCTGAAGCGGACGTCAATCATTTTCAATGACAGCCGCCATTCGGATGAGGGCCATAGGTGAGGAATGGGCGTGTCCAGAAATGCATCCAATAGGAGTGAAGACATTCGCGTGATTCTGTTAAACGCTTTAGCTGACATGATGTTAATTTGCTCTGTGTGATTGTTTAAGACTGAAATTAAAGGTGAAGAAAGCACCCAAATTGGTTGTAGAAACTTTTGAAAAACGTAGAATTATTATAAGTGAGTAATTTGTTTATAGAGCTCGATAATCGACGTCAAGTCGCGTTGAATGTTGCACCATCTTGGAAGGATGGCTGCTAATGCGTTCAATGCAGTGTTTTGTTTTTCTTGTTTGAACATGGAAGGTCGGTCTTGCTGTGCTAAAGACCGCAATTATTACGCAGAATCATTCGGAAAAGGCCATGGTACTTTCACTTTCGATTTCTCCATTAACAGTATCAAACAAAACAAGTACCGGTACATAATGGCAGTGGAGACAGATCCTCCCAAGATGGCGGCACCACTGCAACATAGGGCGTCAGCTTCACATTCTCTATTCTTTAATTCTGTGGATGTTTGTTTGAAAAGATTCAATATATCCTCAAAGAGAAAATATTTTATTATCATGCTTGAATAAAGCAAAGACATTGTTTAACATTCAACTTATATCTTGTAGACATTTCACAAAGTGCATTTAAATAATTACAGGGTCTGCCATGACTCTTTCCCCTCATATATTTTTTAATCCTTATGTCTTCTCTAACATACAAAAGATGTTTGTTTGATGTTGTGAAATTGAAAGGCACCAGATGTTTGCCTCGAAAAGAATGAAGAGGAGTCAATGACAAAAAGAAAGCATGTTTCTTCATATTTCTGGTCATTCCAAGTTTGTATAAAGCTACTAAAACAAATATGTTTTATTCTCAAATATCTTTGGCCTTCACAAAGTGTAAGTTTTGTTCACATCGATAACCATTTGTTGAACCATACTGTACTTTATCATAGTTAAAGGTATAAAAGAAATAAAACCAAATGGTTCCCTTGGTTAATTTTCCCAAGGGTTTTATGTTCACATATCAAAATATTTCAAAGGAGAAGAGGATATAAAACAACATGAAAATTTGAAAAACGTCTTGATGGAGTAGTGTTTTTAAGTGAAAATGTTAAAGACGGTCACAATCATGAAACTCTGCATCCAAAGTTTTTACATGACCGGAATTTATCAAATCAAGTTAAGCAATTTCAACTTATTTTTATACGTTACACCATCTCAACACCAGACAAAATGTACATGGTAAGTTGACTTATAAAGCCAATGTTATTGTAATTTAAGACATTAAACATTTTAAAGAGTTTATTTGCAAAAATACATAAAAATCATATTTCTTTATTGTGCAGTTTATTTATTATATATTTATTTATTAGGCTTTATTGAGATTTAACAGTAAAAAAATACAGCGAAAAACACAATTTTTTTGGAAATTAACTAAAATCTTAGATAAATGGATAGATGTTTATGTATTTTGTTGTATACTGTGTACTGTTCTATTTATAATTAATTAAAAATGTATATTTGCTTTAAATTTAGCCTTAGGGTAACTTTTGACATATTCTTCTTTAATAACCATAATTACTAATAATTTTAGCACCTTCTTTTACACTATATCACCTTAGTTCTCAGACAACTTATATATTTTTTTAATTGAGGTTAATTCAAATGCTTTTTAGGCATATTTAATTTCAACTTTAAACATGTTTCAAAACAAAATCCAATAAATAACTTTTATATTTGAAGTAAAACACAGTAAAATATAATAATTATGCCAATACAGATTAAATCTAAATGTTAAAAAGTTACTGTATTTTATCAACAATAAATCGACTGTTAATTTTTTATAAGAGAAAGCTGTTCAGTTCTCCTGTAAGACGTATAACTGAAGTTAGTGCCCATACACACGTGTGAGACCAAATGTGAGAATAATTTGATTGTACTGAGTCTACACGTGAGTTATCTGAGGTACTAAAGGTCTTCCCTGAACCAACTGAGTGAGTAATTGAAGGGCATTTTCTAACATGCTCTGGGGTTTTGTGCCTCTCGCTCTCTCGCTTTTCAATATAAGCAGCACACAGCAAGACACATCCGAGGTCTATTGAGTGAGGAATTATTCAGATTCTAAACCAATCATGTCTTTTCCCACCTGCCAGCAACGAAAGAAAGAAAGCTTTTTTTAATCTTGAACATTAAAAGGTGCACCTGATGTTTATGTAGCCTACTGTTTATAAAAAGAAGTTCAACTTTGGTTTGATTTGTTGGAACTGTAGCAACACCAAGGCCGTGAGTTTGATTCACATGTTTAAAAAGTACACCCTGAATATACGTATATATTTATATATTTGCATTTTTTTTCTTTATAAAACAGCTGATGTGATTCACAGGCGGCTGTGATCGATCACGTCAGAGACATTCAGAGAAAAGCTTGAAAATTAACCTCACAATTCTTCAAATCTCACGCCCGCCATTAACTTCTCCATTCATAGATTTAATGACACATGTTGCTACAGCGAACATAAAGTCTCTAAACGCATGAAGTATGTCTGAAAGCTATTAAACATCTTACTACTGAACATTCTCAATGTCTCTAAACATTTTCTTCAGTCACCAATTGACCTTGCACTGTAAAACACGTTCAGATCGGATTCTCGAGTTGACGCTTGTCCTTACACAACAAACCGATGCTAAGAGGCTTTTCTCAGTTGCTCAATGTGTCTTTAGTACTTTTCTGGACCTTGACAACTATAACCATGATGTCTACGAGTAAGCCTGGAAATCTCTGAATGTCACCTAAAATATCTTTGTTTGTGTTCTGAAGAAGCCAGGAGGTCTTACATTTTACATTTATGCATTTGGCAGATGCTTTTAACCAAAGAGACTTACATTCTAAAATAATCCGTATAAATATGGCACAGTACTCAACTCAACTCAACTTTATTATATAGCGCTTTTTACAATTTTCATTGTTACAAAACAGCTGTACATGAGACACATGGATACAAGTAAAACAACTAAAAGCATACACCTGTAAAAACAGGAAAAAGGTGAAAAACAACAAAAGACAGACATACAAATGCTCCACACACACAATATGCAAACATACTTACAAACATTGACATAAACGCACACACACACAAACACAAACACACTCTCACACACACACACAAGCACACACACACAAACACACTCGCACACACACACACACACACAGTGAAAGCACTCATTGGCGATAAAGGAGAGAGAACCACAGGTCAAATATTAAACAGACTATAAATTCTTATGTGCAATATTAATTATGTCTAATTTCTGAATTCTAAAGCAGCCCCCCCCGGCCAGGCAGATAGTGCAAAACAATATGCAAACGGTGGTGAGGAACCCAAAACTCCCATCGAGAAAAAAAACCTCAGGAGAACCCAGGCCCAACCAGGGGATTCCAGTTCCCCTCTGGCAAAAGCTGCTGCCTCTGCACAAGCTCAACAGTGCTTGCACAACAAGGCTAAATAAAAATAAAAAATGAAAGATTTAAGATTATCATTAACAATCTAATAGCATTTGAAATGTTGTAGGAAAATAGAAGTTGCCTCGTTGTTGGATGTGTTCCTGGTTCCGGTTGATCTAAATAATGCAGCCTAAACCCTCTGAGGATTAATATTTTGGAGGTGTAGTGTATGCAAGATTAAAAAGATGAGTCTTTAGTCTAGATTTAAACTGACACTGCAGGGAAGAATATTCCAAAGTTTAGGTGCTAGATAAGAAAAGGATCTTCCACCTGCACTTGATTTTGAAATTCTAGGTATTACCAACTGACAGGACGCCTGAGAGCGTAATGTACGTGGAGGTCTGTAATACAATAGAAGTTCATTCAAATACTGCGGCGCTAGACCATGTAGGGCTTTATAGGTTATAAGCAAGATTTTAAAGTTATTGCGATGCTTTATAGGTAACCAGTGCAAGGTTGACAGAACCGGGGTTATATGCTCATACTTTTTAGTACGTGTAAGAACTCGAGCTGCCGCGTTTTGAACCAGTTGCAGTTTTTGTAATAGGCCTGCAGGGCATCCACCTAGAAGTGCATTACAATAATCTAGTCTTGATGTCATGAATGCATGAATTAATTTTTCTGCATCTGACAATGACAGCATATGACGTAGTTTAGATATACGTAACGTACTAATATTAAGTAATTTTCTGTATTTATTTTTTACAGTTGTTTTACCTGTATTTTACATGTTGCAATGCATTAAATTGCATTTTAGCCATAATGTAAATGTCCGTAAAATAAAGGAAAATGTACTGGTTATTTTCTGCCAGTACTATATCCGTTTTTTACTGAAGTTTTTTACAGTGGCATGTGAGATTAACTTTACATCGAACGCAAGTGCATTATCAGGTAATTGTCAATAAAAGGCCAAAACCAGCATGTCCAGTGCAAAAGGCTTTGGCTTTTAATTTCACTTCAAATTGTTTTATTTTTCTGTTATACTGAAGAGTCCTTTTTGGAGGAAATTGGTTTACCGAGGAGCACTTGGGCTTAACTGAGACTTGAGTGTTTGTAATAGTAGGCTCTTGATTTGTTGCAATTTTGACGTGTTCAGTTTATTATGATTTCTGAAACAATGTGATTGCTCTCCTCCCGAATCAACTGTTTCTTGTTTATAACTGTCATGTCACTTTAGGTATGAGTAAAATACTCTAGTACTGTTCAAATCAGACACAAGACTTTTGTAATTGGTGACTTCTCTTCACTCAAGTATGGGTTTTAAGGAATTCTTTCGACCTCTGTTGACACGTGAGTCCGGAGGTCTGTGCCAGCTCAAACTGATTTGCAACAAGTCTTGCAAACACAAAACTCTAACAAGCAGACTGATGCACGGATCTCTTCTCCTCGGGTCTTCTGCATTATAAATGCTAATGTCTCCCCAAAGCACGCTCTCGCTTTGGAACTAATTGCTTTGTGAATACGAGGAGGGAAAAGAGATCGAGGACGGGTATTAAAAGAGAAAAATGTCAGAAAGCTGATGCCGGATATGCCATCTGTTTCTCAAGGTCAACCGTCAGCCGGCGAATGCATCCATCATCTTTAAAAGCCTGTAAACACAGAGACAAACTTTATTGTTTCTCACATTGTTACTGCGTGTTTTTAAGTGTCAAAAAGGTCAAGGACAGAAAAAAATCGATTTAAATGATGTAAGAGAGCCCACATCACAACTACAGCAACACAGAAAATACAGAGACAAAGATAAATATTCTTAATTTGTTTGTGTTGCTAATGAAACTCTTGCATGAATTTGACTTTATATTTGCATTTAAATGTAACACCAGCAGCGTTTTACTGCAGTGATGCTGATACAGAAGGGGCAAATTTCACTACAATCTTAAACAAAAGCCTTTTGTTTGCTCCCCGATGAGCGCTCAGCGAGGTGTTTACGGTGAACACTATCTTACCCTGAAATAATGATCACCTTGACAACATAATGCCATTTATATAATTACAATGATATCATTTAAATGATAGCAGCCGAAGGGTTGTGAGATTAAGTGCTTTCCCTCTGTGCTTTATATTTGTTGACGTACAGAGTCTTCTTTGGCTAATACATAACCATGTTCAACCCCACATTTCTGCATGATTCATATTAAATGAAAGCAAATACATGCGCTCTATTAATCACTGACTGAAAATCCACTACAGTCTCTATTGTGGATCGTGATTTATGACCTCGCAGGGGCTGAAAAGATTAAAAGCCCAGTTTTTCCCAGTTTTTTGGGTGTTTAACAATGAATGTTCATGTTTCTAGTTTCAAAAAAACTTTATATTTCACTTATTTCAAGTCCAACGTCAACCGCTGTCTCTCTTCTCACGAAACGACTGGATTTCTTTTGGTTTCTTCAAAGTCCCGCTTTCCAAAACGCTCTGATCAGGTCTGTTGTGATTTGTTCCCCGCTTAGTGTGTGTGAAGAAAATGTCCCGCGAGTTCCGCTCCTCAAGCTGTTGTGATTGGTCGGTTCCCCTCTCAGTGTATTCATTAACTTTGGCTTTTTACAATAAACAGTAACAGTGGTGTCAACTTCACTTCATCAGTTAAAACATGCAGATCGATCAAAGTGTAAGGGAGGTCTGCTAGTCCATACGCAAACGTCAATCTTTGTTAGAGATCACTTACAGTTGTTTTCTACTATGGCGAGGGAAATGATACCGGACCAAATGGCGGGAGACCGGTTATATTATCACTAGTAACAGAAGCGTTAGTTTTGCCTTTTTATGTTGGACCTGAGTTGGATAATAGAACAAGCAGATTGACTAGGAGACTGCAAGCAGGACTTTAAATGACGTTTCATAGAAGTGTTTAAGAGGTATGCGCACAACAATATCAGTGTATTACACAGAACAGCTCTTACAGCTGGTGTTAAAGTCATGGAAGATGTTATTTGACCGTTAGTTATTTCAGAATGTGTTTAGCTGAATTCTTGTTACCAGCTGTAGGACTGTGATGAAAGTGAAAGTAGTTTAGAGCGTAGCTCAGTCAAATGTTTACACTAATTCCAATGACCAATCACAACAGCTTCCCTTTTTCGATGTATTCCTTTGGGCGGAGCTTATAAAAAGCACTCGGAATAGTGACATCATGTACCCGGGAAGTAGAGGGCTGTAGTCCTTGAAAAGTGAATTCTGTTAAAGACAATATCTCGCTTGGCATTTCAATTTGAGTTTTATCCTTTTTTAGGTATTATTTATGCTTTAATAGCAATACTACACACTAACTAAAGTTAGAATAATCCGATCCCGGTGAAAGGCCTCTTTAAAATATTATACTGTGAATTCACATAATTCAGACAGAAATTGTGCTCGCTTAACCAAAACTAACCAAACGTATATTAAGATGTTGTTAAGGTGTTTTAGAGGTTGTTAGGTTTTTTTAATCTTTCATATCTCAGGGGATTTGATGGAGTTCTCAGTTGTTCTCAATTTAAGTTTCGACTTAAACTCTTTGATTTTTCTCATTAATTGTTGAAGAGAATTAAAAACAGAAACAAATTAAACGGTTCTTGAAGAAATCCATTTAGTGTGTGGAGGTGTCAATGAATGTAGATTGTTGAGGTAAAATTATGTGGATTTTGGGGTAAATTTGATGAGAAATGTTTGAGTTCATATTGAGATCTTCAATTAAATTGACTTTTGATTGCAGATCTGACTAATCTGAGCTCAGTTTGAGACACTGTTGACATCTCTACTGAGACTCATATGACAGAGACAAGCGTGAGATTTATAACTCTTTTACTCATGTGAAATATCTGAGACAGATGAGACTTAAACAAACGTTTCACTTTATCCTCGATTCAACATCAGGTTCTTTAAATGTTTCTAAGAACTAAAATACAATTTAAGTTGCAATTGAATGTAACATTATGTTGGTTCTCTATGGTGAAATTTAGCAAAAGATTGAGTGTGATGGTAAGTAATGACTCACTGTTTGGTTGGAGAACGGCAGCAAGTTCTCTGAAGACAAAGCGCTTCCCAATTTCCCAGAATGCTCCACTTTAAAGTGCGTGTGATGATGATGTGAGAGATGTTTAAAGTGTGTCATCAGTGATGAACTCAAGGAGGAAACAGACGAGATGTCTGAGGAACAGAATCAGCTAACATGTCCTGATTTTTCTGCCGTTCCGTTTCATCTTCTAAAACTAAATAGCCTACATACAGTCATGTGCATTCCCACTTCAGTTTGTCTCCATTATAAGATCCCAAGGTATTCTGGAAATAAATAATAATTATTAACACAGAAAAATGTATGAGACGAATGAGCAGAAATTTTGAAGAGATGGATAGACGGATGGACGAACAGAAAATAACCAGAGAACATAAAGAAATACAGACAAATATAAATACTAACGGACGGACATATCATGGACGAGAGAAAAACTGCCAACACACATTCAGACAGACAGATGACAGATAAACAAATAATAAATGTACAGATGACCAACAGACAGACAGATAATAGAGGAAAGACAGACAGAAAGAGTCAGGACACATGTCAGACAGACAGGACACATGTCAGACAGACAGATGACTGCATACACCGGACATAAGACAGATAGACAGAAAGATTACAGATATAGACAGATGACAGACAGACAGACAGACAGACAGACAGACAGACGGACAGACTGACAGATGAAAGACAGACAGACAGACAGATGACAGACAAACAGACAGACAGACAGATGAAAGACAGACAGACAGATGAAATACAGACAGATGATAGATAGACAGATGAAATACAGACAGACAGACAGACAGATGACATACAGACAGACAGACTGACAGATGACAGACAAAAAGACAGATGAAAGACAGACAGACAGATGAAATACAGATAGACAGACAGATAGACAGATGAAATACAGACAGACAGACAGATGACATACAGACAGACAGACTGACAGATGAAAGACAGACAGACAGACAGACAGACAGATGACAGACAAACAGACAGACAGACAGATGAAAGACAGACAGACGGATGAAATACAGACAGACGGACAGACAGACTGACAGATGAAAGACAGACAGACAGATGAAATACAGACAGACAGACAGACAGACAGACAGATGAAAGACAGACAGACAGATGAAATACAGACAGACAGACAAACAGACAGACAGACAGATGAAAGACAGACAGACAGATGAAATACAGACAGACAGACAGACTGACAGATGAAAGACAGCCAGACAGACTGACAGATGAAAGACAGACAGACAGACAGAGAATACACGTCAGACAGACATATATAGACAGAAGACAGAAAGAAAGATTAGATAATAGACAACAAACAGACAGACAGTTGAACAGAAATCCAAACTAACTGTAAGACAGAGAAACAGACTGATGAATAGACAGGTGACAGCATGAAGATAGAGAGATAATAAACAACAAATGATTCTGATGAACAGATGATGGACGACAGAAAAATGAAATAACTGCCGACATATGTTCAGACGGACTGATACTGAACAGACAGATGAGTGATCATCAAAAGTGAAAACAGACAAAAACCACAGACATTTTATGTATCTTTACTCTATATAGTTCAAGTAAACAGTGACTGAAGCTGCCGCGTGTTCTACAGATGAATAAAATGAACATTAAATGTAAAGTCCCATCATAAGAGAAGAAGAATGTTTATCTTATGTTCAGACGATACAACGTTAGTCTTTTAGATGTATCGGTTGGACACGCTCAGCGTGCTTCTATTACACCAGCGCATCAGCTATGACCAACAGGTTATAGATGGACCAGCGGTCCGTGCAGGACCTCCTACAGTCGGATCATTGATTTACAACATCCACATGTGGTGCTAGAGCAGATATGCCTCTTCACAGCGCGCCGGTTGCTTGGCAACTGCTTAACAAGAAAGAGTTTGGGCAAAAACATGTCATGAGGAGACAAAACAAAACTTAAAGACAATAGGCAAAAGATATCATTTAAAGTGACAGTTCACCCAAAACTTAAAATTCTGTCATATACTCACCCTCAAGTCGTTCCACACCAGTGTACATTTCTTTGTTTCGCTCAACACAGATGAAGATATTTGAAAGAATGTTAGCAATTCTCAGTTCTGGGACATCATTCACTACCATAGTAGTAAAAGGGATTCAAAGGTGCTCCAGAAGAGTTTGCTTTCCTAAATTCTTTAAAACATCTTCAAAAAATCAACATTTATTTTCTATGGTAGTAGATGATGTCCCTGAACTGAACTTTTGTGACATTCTTTCAAATATCTTGGTAACACTTTCCTTTAAGCATGTATGTGTAATGCATTATAAAATTACTTTTAAAGGATTGTGATGCACCTTTAAATTATAAATAATTGTTATTACAGGTAATAGATTATAACACTCAGCAATTCATTGTTACACTACTCATTTTAAATTGGTTATAATTCTTCACAACTACATATAATGCATCACAACACACATTATAAAGAATTATGATGCATTTCACCCTTTAATAACTCTTTATAATGAATTATACACACATGCTTCAAGGAAAGTGTTACCATATCTTTCTTTGTGTTTAACAAACTTGAGGTTGAGTTAATGATGACAGACTTTTCATTTTCGGGTTAACTGTCCCCTTAATTACATGTATGTCTCTGACAGTACAGAATAAAAAAATCTAAGGAATATAACCATAAGAAATATCACAGATGTTTCAGAAGAGATGTCGACAATGTCTCAAACTGAGCTCAGATTTCTCAAGTCTGAAATGAAATTTCATATTAATAAAGATCTCAATATGAACTCGCATTCGTTTTACACCTCCAACAGTCTCACTTGTAAAGATTAGATAAAGATTTCTTTACACGATCAATGTTTTGTTCATCTCTTTAAACCCCATCAAAATCCTGTTCTGATCAATTGTATAAAAGGTGCCAAGAACCCCAACATATACCGGCTGAAGACAGATGGTATCGAGGAGATGAGCTGCATAGGAATATGTTCCATCATCAGTGCCGGCTGTCCACTTTTACCCCACCGCCACACATTTGGCATGCAAAGATCCCAGCGTGTCGTTCTCCTCAAATCCGTCTAAATGACAAGTGACCCGGTTTGGCTCGCTCACCCGCTCCGAAAGGACGGATGCGAGTAACCTCCACCCAAACTTCTTCATTATGATAAACCTGCCGACACACGCCGCGTCACTTCTCTTAATTCAATTAAGATCATTTTCATTGACTTAATTGTTTGAGACAAGACATTTTCCGAGACTTAGACCGCCCCACTGACAGCCGATCAGTAATTAATGTGTTTTTTAATTGGAGTGGATGTCTGGAGAAGGGTTACACGGGGACGCTCGGCTCGGGGCTGAGTCTGTGGCCTTCAGTGTCTCGTTCAGTTCAGCGTTATTATAAAAATATGTCTGCTGATTATCGCAGGACGCCATTTTAACAAGTATTGAACATGTGAAAGCAGGCCGGTTGGGTGAAATGTTTCTGTACGCTACGGCTATGACACAAAACATTTGCCAAAGGCTGCAATTAATGACTCCAATTTATCGCTTCAGTAAGAGAGAGTTGATACAGTGACGTTTCACACAGCAGAACAAAGCGATCGATGTCAACAGGCTGTGAGTTATCAGAGGATGCGAGGGACCTGACATTAATTTGTGTCATTAATCATTTTATTCTGTAGTAACTGTTTCATAAAACAACACCTGATGCTTTGCCATGAGTATAGTCTAGCTTTACAGTATTTAGACATCTTTACTGTGTGGATATTGTAGTGTCTGGAGTGTTTAAGAAACTCAGGGATTGTTAAGTATGTCCATTCTAAGAGAGTTACTCTGTGTGCGTTTTCGGTTGGCCAACCTCGTTTGGGGGCTTCGTTAAGTTTGTTAAGTAAAAGAAGTAATACATCTTTTTTCTGATAAGGAATACAAACACAACAGATAAATATCACAATAAAAGTTCTTATATCTCGTATACATGATTGTAAATCTTTAATTTTAAGCAAGCTAGATAAAACAATCTACTTCAAAATATGCACTATATTTTGAAGCATCGCAGCAAAATGGTGAAAACACCCATTGTGTACCGGACTCGGTACTTTAAGGAAACCGACCGAATTAAGTCAGTACTACCGACTATCGATTCACATTAAATCAATAGCCAGGTTTCCATTACGCTTCAAAAAGCGCAAATTGAAATAACACATTGAAAACATGGCCAATGGAAACACATCAATACGCATAAACTCCCATGTAAAAAAAAGGATTAATGCCCAAAACACTACAATTTTGTAATGGTTTCAATGCAAAAACCTAATGGTTCACAACGGTATTTTAATGGAAACCATTCGTTTCTATGATGGTTTCTTTAATTTTTATCAGCAGGGTTGTCACATTTATAATCAGATCTCTTGAGATCAATCTGTCATATGCAGGTATTTTTTGCTTCTTTATATATAGTATTACATATTTTAAACTTTATCTCATCTATACTCAATGTACAGTATGGGGGGGGGGGGGCGCCAGTTCTTAAAATGGGTTTACAGGGGGGCGCGACCATGAAAAGGTTAAGAAAAACTGTCTTATATGATGGCCCAAATCCAGGAAAATGAGCCAGTGCAGTTTGGAGATTTATTAGGAAAAGTGAGGTAATATGAAAATATAATATAAAAATTCCCTTCACTCTTTCACACTGCGCTGAACATTGATGTTTGTTAAAGGTGCCTTTCCCCGCGATCCCATTTTTCAACCTTCAGTTAGTGCATAATGTTGCTGTTAGAGCATAAATAATACCTGCAAAATGATAAAGCTCAAAGTGCAATGCCAAGCAAGATATGGTTTTTAACAGAATTCGCTTTTTAAGGACTACAGAGAATGGCTGGAATCGGACTACAGCCCTCTACTTCCCGGGTACATGATGTCACTATTCCGAGTGCTTTTAATAACCTTTTAATTTCTTTTGTGTAAAATTTCTATAAAATGTTTGGACACAGAGAATACCGAAAAAAGGTACATAGATGATCCGCATCAATGTTATGCCTGAGAATAAACAACAACTGCAAATCAATGATTCTTTATCAGATCAAGAGAGTAAACAGCCCTTTACATTCTTATAAACCCAACCAAAACGAACATAACAACAGCCAAACGTTCGGTTACACATTAAACAACGTGCAAGAGGACCTTTTTGAAGACACCCGAGGACACAAGGCGACACGAGTATTAGGGTTAATTGGTTTGCATTATCGTCCTCTCAGGTGGCATTTATCTTTGTGGGAAACTTGTGGCACCTGTCCTTGTAGTACACAGCTGAACAAGGGTTTTAATGAAAACAATTAGCATGAAGGGCATCTAAGGAGAGGAGTTTAATCACAGAGGGGAATTAGTTATTAAAATCCCATTGTTTTCTAAACGGCGTAATAAGCCGGTCCAAATTCACCTGCTGATAAAGATCGAGTGGATTTCTGCTTCATTTGTCTGTCTGCTCATGGGCCGCTCCTTACGGATTCTTAAGTATGCATGTTGTTGTTTGACAAGCTAAAGTGTTGCGGTAAGTTATGATAATTCGGTGGTTTATGGTAACGCGGGGCATAATTGCTACTGTGAAACTTCAAGGCTCCTCTCGGTTGAGTTGAGAATATCGAGCTGCATGCTCACATTATGGATGCACAAACAATTCTGAATAACTGCAGGAGACCGGCATGATGATACTGAAAACTAAAAACATCTTTAGGTTTTTTCCATGTCCTGAAAATGGACTTGATCATCATTCAGTAGACATGGGGATACTTTGATATGATATTGATATTATTTTACCTTTTAGAGAGTTTGTTAAAACCTTGGACATATGAAGACAACAGATCAGATAGGGGATGATAAATAAGGTGATGAGATGATATAAAAAAGATAAGACAAGATAAGATAAGATCAGATGAGTAAGATCAGATCAGATCAGATAAAATATACTAAACAAAAAAATGAAATAAAATGAAATAATTAAATAAATAAAAAAATAGCCTTTCAAAGTCATTTCGTCACAGGCCTTCTAAAACCTTGGATGAGCAATTTCACTATTTTGCAGGAAATGGAAAAACATTGTACCTTTTAAATGAATAAACACAGTGTTGTCAAAGCTGACAAGCACTTCTGACAAACATAAAAGGTTGAATAATAATAATGATTTATGGCAAAATATAAAAATCACGAAATATGGAGATACAAGATTTGAGAACGACAGAAGAGTTTGTCAATGTATTATAGAGGAAATGCAAATGACATAAAAGCCCATATTATCAGAATGATAATGCACTATTTAACAATCTATAATTATCATGAGTGTTTTTCATCAAACACAATATCATTGCAATTTTTTACTTTTTATTGAAATTTCGAATGCATTTGTACAGAACCTATTAAATATGTTAAGGTATAACCTGCTTTTGCCGCAGTAACGGGTGGGGCTTTATTATTGCGTTTTCCTAAAAATAACATCGTACAAATTCATACGTGTTTACTCCACTTCCGAAAACCCAAGCAACGCTGATTCAAGGCTGGTCTGGACGAACTTCCTGTTTCAGTTTTTGAACACTACACAAACGTTCGAACAAAATTCAACGGACATAACATTCATAACCGAATGAAAGTGTAAAAATATATTTCAGATTTAATTAAATATGTACGATTAAAAAATAATATAGATAAAAATGAAACCAGAAGTGCCTCTGGACCAACGTTTACATCTTGCAAAGTGGTCTATAAACCAATAACAAATTCCCGTGAGATCAGGCTGAAACCGAAACACCTGCTGATAGTTTACTGGCCAGTTTAATTTTTCCCATCCTTGATCTCATTAGAAGCCTGGACCTGGTAATTTCAAGACGTTAGGTTACTGTAGATCACGTCTCGGTCGAGAGAGTGAACACGGCGCTGGAAAATAAATTAAACAGTAACTGAGGTTAAAGATTCAATCTCTTAATGGATAATGTCTTCACGGCGCTCTCGAGAGGAGCGCTCAACCTTAAATTGTTCCAGCGGTGCAGAAAAGCTTCTCTTAGATCTAAATCTAATTGGTCTGTCCACAATGACACTCCCCAGCAGCCATATACCGCACATTTTACGGCATGGCCCGTCGCTATGGCAACCGCTTCAAATAAGAGAAATCAGGTTTGGCTCGCTTGATGAATTACCAATCCACATCGATCACGTTTATTCTTTAAGGGGCAGACATTCACGCCAGACAGATGCAGAGGAAACATACTGTAAAATGTGAGACGGTCTCTTTCGACAGCCATTCTAGGACCACAAAGCGAACTAAACCAATCTTATCATTTTCTCACCAATGTCTCATTGTGCCTTTATGTCTTTTTTTGGATCACAAAGGGAGTTGCGAGCAGTCACATCTTGCAAAAAAACAACAACATGAATGATAGATCAACTTCGTAGTTACAGAAAACAAAACAGATTCTCAGCATCATAGATTATTCATGCCATCACAACCCGTTTTCCGCTCATTTATATCTGTAACGGTTCAGATTTTACCATAATCAATAAATATTGACGACATGCAATGATGCAAGATCTCTCGGTTACATTTCATTTTTATCCTGAGGACTATCACTACATCTGCTTAACATGAACTGCAGACCTTTTAAAAATGATATCTGTGTGTTTCCAGTAAAGCGCTTTTGTAAGATGCACAATCTGCTCTTCCCGGTCCACTGTAAAATGAGGTATGTCATTGACTTTAACAAGGACGATTAGGTTTTTCCCGCCTCAGACCTCCATCAGTAACAATGAGAAATGAATCGGAGCTTCAAGCGCTTTGTAAATGAATCCCTGTGTCATAATTGCTTTGACTCTTGTTGAAGAAATCAGCTCTTAATTTATCATCGCTGGAGGATTCGGGTTGAGGGACAGTAAGTATTTGGTGTAAAGTGGGTCTGACTTCAGGCACACGCTTAACTTTGTTAAAGTGGACATTTTATGGTTTTAAGAATGTTTTAGAGATGACGTGTGAAGCTTGTTGAGCAGGACAGATGAGGATCGAATGGGGTTGATGTGTTGACATTTCTCATAAATAATCAACATTAACAAACCACACAGAATCAGTGCAGACAATGATATTGCGTTAGTTAGAAAAATATATGTTTATGAACTTTTTGGGGGAATATCACAATAAATAATGACGAGAAAAAAAATCTTAACTTTGATTTTCAAGCACAATTTCATGGCCAATCATAATAAAAAATGTTTACACATTTGTTTGCTTATATTTTGTTCCCAATCAAGCTACACAATCCACATACAGAATGCTGCCATATGTTCTGTTGTCTATTAAACTTCTTGTGCTTTTAATACCTCGGGGTTCATTTGGACATAAAAAGATATGCCATGAAATATATGTTAATTGCTTTATTTTAAACGGTATTAAAAGGTGCTAACTAGAAAATGTGAACGTAGCGGTGAGTGCTTTCATGGACAAATCTCTGCAGGGAAAGTGAGAAAGGATGAAATCCACTGAGCATAGCAACAATTAAAAGTTTAGTTAGACTTTATAATAAAAGTCTTGCTTCATAAGAAGTTCAATTCAGTTTTATAAATCTCATATCAAGCAATGACTGTCCGTGAAGGATCTGCTGTAATGAATGAAGACAGAAAACACAGTAAAACAACTCAATGTGTGCAACATGTGCAAAACCTGCCATGTTGAAGTGTTATCGGTGGTTATCGTCTCTTTAACTCCTTGTTAAAAAGTTCACCCAATAATAAAATGCAGTCCTCATTTATTATCCTTCATGTTGATACGACATGTCTATTTCGTCACAAAAGATGATATTTTGAGAAATGTCTCTATCGTTTTGTTCATACAATGAAAGTGAATGTTACTAACATTCTTCAAAATGCTTTTTTTGTGTTCTGCAGAAAAAAGAAAGGTTACTTGCAAAAATCTTACTTCCAACATCAGATCTCTCCTCAACATCACAACGTCTGAGACATCACCTGCAAATGCAAACATGATGCAAACAACTAAACATAAATCATCATAACTCTTCACTTCACACGTAGCTTTTGAAACATCAGAAACCTAAGTTTTAAAAACTGATAAGCTGTTTTCTTTAAAAAAAAAATATGACAGGAATTTCACGGGAAACGTTTTACATTAAAACGTTGAGTACATTTTAAAACTGCGCAATCAATAAAAATATGCTGTCTAAATTGAGTAAATGTAAGTAAATCTTAGTAGCTCTAATATTTCTATTAGAATTAACCAAAAATATTAAGTGTATATTAAAAATAGAATAAAATTATCTTTAATATTTTTTTCATTTAATAAACTTACATAATAAATGTAAGTTTTAGAGTAATTAACTGTTGGATTTTTTATATTTTTTTACATGTCCCACTAAAAAATCAGTTACACGATTTAAAAAATATATATAGCTGTTTATTTTTGTGATATTTACTAAACTCATAGGATCATTTTTAGAGTGTATGAGTTATCCACGATCCTGTCGATCTTCTTCAAAAGGATCATAAACATCTACAGACATCACAGACTGAGTGAAATAAATATACTCATTAAATCATATTTTTTCAATTTGATTGCCTGTAAGAAACTACAGGGACAAGAAAATACAGTATTTTGTGACAGTCTAAATATTTCAATGCAATATCCTGTTATGAAAGACTATTATTATTAATGTTTATATATATACACACATGAAATATGAAATGAGTTTTTAACAGTCTCCTAAGATTAAGACAAATAAAACAATCATGCTCATAAGTGTGCAAACTCTTTAAAAATAATCTCTGGACCAACTGTTTCAATCTCTGTAACCCACCAAACTACCACAACGTTTCACATTTTCTCATTTCTACCAAACCCTGAAATTTACAGAGATCCAAGCCCTTATCCCTGAAAACAGCAGCTCGTGATTTCTAAAACACATCACAAAACTAGGAAAATCTGAAGTGCACATTATTATAATTGAAACTTCCAGTCATAACAGAGGAAAACATGGTTTTAAAAATGATAGCTTTATCTCTCATATCATGGGTTGCATTTTGTCCATACAAGAAGCGTTTTACATGTGTTATATTTCACATTGCTAGTCAAACATTAACACACTTGAAATGTTTTTTATGATGTTAATAAACTTAATCATACATCTTTGAAAACACAATTGTTGGCTATTGATTCATGTAAAGGAGCCCGACAGTAAACATGACAACTTGGTTCTAACATTTTTCCAAATTGTATAATATGCAAACGTTATACTTTTTTCATATTTCATAGTTTGAGTTTTTCTTATGAGAGTCATTTGAACATATTGTACAGTCTCTATAATGCATGTTAAATGTTTTTTACCATATTGTGTTTCCTTCATAATGTGTGAAAAATGAAAGTAAACCGTACTTTGATTATTAGTAGAACAAATTGCTTTTATCATATTTACATGTATTTATTCAGGAGATGTTTTCCGGCATCATTCAGAAAAGATGAAGTCATAAATCATGTGAGGACGATATTAGCTGCACTGCATTAAACACCTCACAAATGTACAGCGATGTTTAACCGCCTGAAAGAAACAGATGGAGAATATTCTGAATGATAAGAGATTGCAAATGAATGTGATTATGAATTGTGTTCAAACAGACAAAGTTTACCCAAAGCAATAAAATATACAAGTTTTAATGTAACTGAATTTGTTTGCTAGTTGTTTGAAGTGTCAGTGACATTTTTCTGGGAAGAAACTTTTTTTTTAATGGAACATATTACTTTTCTGACGTATAAATGAGCAAAACAAAGTACTTTATAAATGTACTCAAATATATTTGTATTACTTTCTAAAAATGTAAATAAAGGACATTTTCAGTTTTTAACCTGCTATATAATATTTCTGAATAAAGAATAATGGTTGTATGGAAACCGAGACAAGTCAGAGCTTTACATCTCTGCAAATCAAATATACACATTATTTATAAACAGATTTTCTCATTATTTTCAACAAATTTGGTTTTATAAAACGAAACGCCTGGAAAAGAGAGAGCATCACTTCAAGTGAGAAAGTAACACAACAGTAGCACAACGCACAAGTTTCTATAAAATGTAACTTTTAAGCAACCTTGTTAGGAACTAATCCAAAATTGTAACACATTACTTTTCAAATGAAAGAGATATAAATCTAGATTCTGAGAGTTTTGACGATATTCTGAAGTGCAGAATGACATCACAAAAAATGTTGATCCTTTTGGTGAAAGTGAGAGACTCGATCAATATAAATATATATATGCATATGAAGAACTTCTTAGGATGAATAACAGTAGCACAGAGGCAGCCGCTTTAACTTTCCTTGAAGTTGAAAGGAGATTAAAAGTGTAAACTTGCCTGACACTATTTTGTAGCTTTTGGTGATGGTTTGGGACCGTGCTGTGAGATATCAATGTCAATGTCAGCGTCAGCTAACAAAGCGTGAGGCTTAATGAACCTATAAGCACATTGAGATTCTCCAACAGAAGGACGAGTGAATCACCACCCGTGCGGAGCTTCGGCTAAAGAGAACCAGCTCTCAATAGGAAATCAATATTGATGTTCTCAATTACAGGAGCGCTTAAAAAGCAAATGAGCTTTCTAAACCGTCATTTAATCTGGATCGCTGGTGGATCAGAGAAGAGTCTGAGACTAAGAATGGAACGTGTGAGAAAGTGTTGGATAATTTGATGTGTGCGTTTCCCAACTGTGGTCGCAAGTTCCGTCGCTCCAACATATTCCCGAAATAAACTACAGGTCTAACGCATGGTTCCTTTTATTATGACATGTAGACTTACATGCATCATGCCTTTGAGCAAATTAAGCAAGCAGCATCCAGTGCATTCGACATCCATCATTCTAAATATACAAATAAAATTTTCCATCTTTTGTTAAATAAAAAAAACACTGTTTTTTTAAAAGTTCGGACCCTGGGGAATCCCTGGGCAAAGTGGTGTTGGAAGAAGCTTACATGAATGAAATATTATTAAGTAAAACAACAGATAACAAACGTAGGATAAAAGAAGACGCAGTTTAATGCAATGTATGTTATTTACAGCAAGAATTTGACATTAATTCGATCTGAACGGATTCACTGGTTGACGTCATCACTCCACCACCTGTATGGCGTCATCAACTAGATTGCTGAACCAAATTGGTTCAAACGATTGATCTCTGACAGAGTTACTACGGTTTCGGGAAACAGTCGTAACTACATCGTTAATTTCCCAAATGATTGATCGTACTGTGGTGGTTAACCAACAAATTATGTCGTTGTTTAAGAATCAGCAGAAGCACGAGGTCCTATGAAATTCATAGATATCAATTCCTATACGGCGTGCACACTTACGGAAGCCCTTATTGTATTATCCTAATAAGTGTAATAATCACTGGTAATCCTAAATCAAGAAGTGAAATTAGAGAGAAATGAACAGCTTACAACAGACATGATTTTAAATGATGATGGTAACTGCGAGATGCCAAAACAAATGTCTCTAATAGTACAAAGGACTCTGAATATTCAAGAAGGAAAACCACACAAAAATACGCGAATGCAACTATCCTTTCATTAAAGATTTTGTATTAACACCTTGTTCTTTAAAGGGACACAGGACTGCTTGTAAGACCGTTGGTCTGTAAGTGGCCATTGTGAGAATCTGGATTTCGTCCTACAAATATTGCATCTGTGTTTAATACAAAGTTCATATATCATATGTATTCATTCATATTCATTCCTATTAGTATTAGCTTCTATTCATATAAGATGTGCCTTACTTTCTTGTTGTTTAACCTCGGTGTAAGGTGTATCATGTCTTATGCTGTCATATTCTGATATAAGTATCTGTTGTCTCCATCTCAAGGTTCCTAATGATGTCTTGGAACAATTGTTTTGATACTGTCATATTGAATACGTACTTTGTGGTCATATCTGATTGTTCAGGAGGAAAAGACTAAACATAAAGTCTGGTGATTTTCCACTCTCTAGTGGTTGTATATGACACCTCCTGTTTTAACCTTATAAATATTAGTCCTTAAACAAATAAACATTGGACTCTGATTGAACAAGCACCTGGTGTCTGTGTCAAACTTTGTCTCCAGGCCTGAAACTCTGTGTGTTCCGTCGATTAGACTCTTCAACCATAGAATATTGTTTAGACAAGGGGACATGAGAATTTTACATTCCAACAGTAGTTAATGTCAAATGGATACTGATGGACTATTGATTATAATATGATTGGTAAAAATGCTATTTTCATTTAATTTATTGCAAAATATTCATATACAAATGGTTTAAGAATGTAGACTGACCTGATTATATATTTGGTAATATTTTCTGGGATGTGATTCAGTTGTATAGTTCTGCGCCAGGAGTTCATTTATGAAACATTTGAAGCTGACTACAAAAGAATATCATTAGGCACGGTAGTCTCAGAGCTGATGGTCTGCATGTTTCTATAAGGAGAATGAAGAAAATGTTTACCTAAAGAACTTGAGTCATGTCAAATCTCTTTACCTTCATTCCAGCTTCTGGTCTGTGTGAACTGCCTAACTCATGAACTGATCAATGAGTCTCGCTGTGATCAAACTCGGTCACCCGTGATGATCTAAGGACGCTTCACCAGTCGATTCTTCAGCGAAATCTGCCACCTGTAAACGTAACAAAATTTGCTTCCTAGATGCTGTCAATACAAATTAGAGTGAGCACGTATAGAATTTTCATATTTTTGTACCTTTCTGAATGTTATTAATTCATATAATGATTATTAATATTGAACATCCAACTGGTGATGTTTCTGAACATTTTCTTTATATAGAGCACAAATTCATTGCATTTTCCTCTTTTGATTGACAGGATATGCCGCCCCTGACTACGGCTGTTTTTAAACTATTGGCCAAAAGACGATAGTGTAAAAATTTGCTTTTGCTGACCGATACCGATTATTCGCCGATATATCGGTGCATCTCTACTAAAAAGTATGAATGAGATCATACAAATTTATGACAATAAGGGGTAAGCCAGAATTTTTTTTATAAAGCAAAAATGCCAGTGTAGTTTAAAGACTTAAAGAACTTCAGATCTTAAGATTCAACATGCGAGTCATGAAACATGATACACTCTCAAGAACAAAACGCACTTCAGATGCCGTCCAACAGACATATTAACATTTCAAAGATGTATGAGGAAAACTCAAAAATTCTCCCAGAAACACCCTGGATTAAAGGTAAGATAGTGTTTCTAGCAAACATTTCCTGTCTTTAGCATTTACTTCAGCACGAAAGCCGAACATCTATGAGAGGATGACAAAATCCAAGAGTAATATATAAAATGTTTTATTTATTCACTAAGTCACTTTGAAAAGTGAGAGATAAGCAAAGCTTGAGGGTGTTGTGTATCGGAGGCCGTGGGTGAACACAGAACGGATTTAGATTTCATTTCACTTCATCCACAGAGCCATGCGCGCCACGGCCGATATCGAACGGACTACGGTTATGGAATTAGCAAAGAGTAAACAAGACCAAACTCTTTACTGGTTGATCTTTTCTGGAATATATATGAGGTAAATCTGCTTGGGTGTGTTTCTTATAGTCCCTGTGTGTTGCTGATAGGAATATACTGTAGGTGAGTATCACATTCATAATATTACCAAATACAATTCAGTTCTGTCTGGGACCACAAAAACAGTCCAACAGATCTTCTCAAGTATTTCTCCTAAACATCGATGAGATTAAATGGAGAGCAAACGGAACATTTTTGGTAAATCTCATCTGCTTCTTTCATGTCAGAATTCTCTCAAATGTATATTTCATTAGAGTTTCAGAAGAGATGTCAACAATGTCTCAAACTGAACTCAAATTTGTTATGTCTGAAGCACCAACCACTCATCTAAACAACGGTAACCACTTAGAAAACACAAACTTAAAAATAATACCAAACGCTCCTAAATCTCAAAGATAAATCAACACAAACAAGTCTTTCTTTTTACTGAAAAACACTTAAAATTACAATTTATCTATAAAAATGAATCTCTAATGCAGTCATACGACAGATCAACTGCCAATGTAGTTATATACACAAAATAAGAAGTAAACTAAATTTCACCGATTTAAATGGGTTTATCAATCAAACTAATTTGAATTTACATAATAATTTGTTCAATTAAAATTACTCAAACCGAATAAGTAAAATCTTGACAACCAAAATTAGTAGATTTTATTCCTAAGATTTTTACATTTAACTCATTTTCATTGTTAACATAATAGTAACATACATCTATTGAGTACAATTTATTAATTTATTTTCATAAAATCTACTAATGCACAAAATACATTTTTTCAGTGTACAGTTTAGAATTAAACATAACATTTTACATTTTTTTCCCAAAAGGGAAATGTTTTGAGACATAATGACAAAAAATACAGCTAACTACCATAATAAAAACATGATTTTTAAAGAGGTTATCTCTTATTGGAAAGAAACTGTTCATATTCTGGTAAAAGTTGAAATGAACCACTGTTGGATCTTGAAGAAATGACAAAATAAGTTGAAGCCCTTGTAAAACTACTATCCATACTTCACCAGCATGTTTGAAAGAGAACACAGATAAAAAAATTGTGTTAAAGACTCCAAGAATACAATGAAAATAATCACCTTTACATCATCACCTTCACAACTTTTCTGTTCTCAAACTGCAATGAGGCGAGATGTGAGTGTGTGTGAACCCGTCAGTCTCCTCAATTAAAATCAGTTTGTATTCAGAATAAGCTGAAGGAACGGCATGACGCTCAGTGTATCGCCAATAGTGCTAATTAAAGAAACAACTAAAACTGTCTCCAGCGGAAGCCAATTGACTTCACGCGAGGGCCGCAACTTATTACAACTTATTTCCTGAATAGCGTTTGATTAACGAAGAGCAAAGTTCCGTTTCTCTCTGAACTATTTAACTCTTTAATACCCGTCACATCACGCCACGCCAGACCCCCGGTTTTAACTTTAACACAGCTCTGTTATTGAATTGATTTCAAATTTTTTCTGGGTGCGAGTATAACTGATGTTGGCCCAAATCATTTGAATGCAGGAGTGAAGCTTTTGATGTTTGTTTGTTACTGTAGAAAGATTCATGATAGGGCAGGAAGGAGACGGGAACCGGAAAACATTTAAAGGTTTAATAAAGTAATATAACAGAACATAGACAGCCGGCGGCCCCTCACGGACGACCGCCGGCGAAATAACATAAAACATAAATAAACAGGCGGCCGCCCCTCACGGACGACGGCGGCGAAATAACATAAACATAAATAAACAGCCGGCCGCCCCTCACGGACGACGGCCGGCAAATAAAACATAAATACAAACACAAGTTCGGGCCCGGTCCTCTCTCATCGACGGTCCGGTCGCTCGTTCATTTTATATGCTCCCAATCTCCTACGTGATCGAGGCCGGTGCGCGCACCACTGGCGCTAATTAACAATTACTTACCGGCCTCGAACCACGGTCTCGCCCCGCCTACTCTACTACAGTTACCTTTTACCGATCCACTACTTTTCGAGACCCCCAACTCCATTTATTTCTGACGTACATACATGATGCATCAGGGTAGAATGATTCAGTGCAAAGTCAACATAAAAGACTTAAGACCATTTTAAGGTCGACCGCAGATCTTTTACATTTTCATTTAGTTATTTAGCATACGTTTCTCTCCAAAGCGACTTACAAATGAGACTTTTATTCAACGCTTATGGGGTTTGATGGAGTTCATGGTTGGGTTTCATTCAAGTATCAACTTAGTCTCAGATGTTTCTCCGAAAGATAAGACTAATGTTGAAATCCATGAAGAGTATGGAGGTGTAAAATGGATGTAGATTTTACAGGTAAATAATTTTGATTTGAGTAAATTTGAATGTTCAATCTTTAATAATATTGACCTTTGATGGCAGTCTTCACAAATCTGAGCTCAGTTTGTGAAAACATGAAATCCACTTGGCTTCCAGTGTTGTTCTTGGCAAAAAAGCGTCACTTAAACTCCTGTCAGAGACAGTCTTTCTCAACATCTTATGACTCCTTTGTCTGTTAAACTCCTGGTTTTCATTTCTTATTCATTGAAGAAGTTTGAACCAGAAGCACTAAGAGAAAAATGGAGAACTGGTTCCTTTTCAGAACAAAAACACAAATAGATCACGAGCGTTGAGACGAGAGACACGATGTCAGCAGAACTGCTTATCAAAGCCACTTACTGACACCATCTCAGAGTAAGCAGAAATCGTATAAATACATAAATCAAATAAATAAATAATAAAACCCTTTTTAAAGACTCACATAGAAGGGATGGAGATTTGCTCGGGGTGAAATGTTCCCAGAAATATTCTGCCTGTGGTAGTTTCGGTGTCAGCCGGGTCAAGTCGGATCAGGTTCGTGTGGGAGAGAAACACAGAGCTGTATTGATCCAGCGTGGCGCGGCGGTGAGAGCCGATGGTGCCAGTCACCCCATCAAAACACTGCAACAACGCATCAGATCCTGTTTGTGTGACACGGTCAAAGCATGCAGATGACATCATCATTTCAACAAAAGAAACGTGTGTGTTTAACTCAGGAGATTTGAAGGAGTGCTCAGCTATGTGTTTCTTTCAAATATTTAAATACAATTATGATTTAATATACATCCCTCTTCACATTTCTTATGAGAAATAAAAGCAGAGACAGTTGTTCAAATCTGTATGGAGGTAAGAAATGAATGTAGATTGCAGAGGTAAAAATAATGTGGATTTGAGTCAATTTGATGAGAAATGTTTGAGTTCATATTGAAATCTTCAATCATCTTGACTTTTGATTGGAGACTTGAAAAATCTGAGCTCAGTTTGCTGACATTTCTTCTGAAACTGTAATTACAGAGACATTTTCTCATGAGAAATATCTGTCGAAAAACATCTAAGATAAACTTGATATTTGAGTCAAACATAAGAGAGAAGTCTGATGAATAGAAGCAACATTTGAGCAGCAGTGCCTTCTTCAACAAACAGAAATTCAGAAATCTGGAATCTAAACGCAGACACACATGTTCTGGTTTAACACAGAGAGGTCAGATGGTAAGGTTAGTCGTAACATGCTTACCCTGTTGCATTGTGGGAGGCAGAATACATTGAGGAGTTAAGAGGGCGGCCGTATGGAAGAACTCTGCATATAAACCAGATATTTGATCAGTCATGGACAGACTGTATCATCGTTTCCCAAAGTCCTTCTCACAGAAATCTATTGTGGTGCAGAACATGGGTTCTGTGTCAGAAATAATGCTTGAGAAATCAGTAAGGAAAGAAGGGTAATGTAAAATTAATATTGAAAGTGCATGTCGGGTTAAACTTGTATGTGCAAAATGTTTATTTTTTAAAGTATTTTTGTACAAATATCAAAACATTCCTAAATGGAGATATATTTACTTCAGACGTAAGGCCGTGCTCATACTTGACTTCTTTTTTTAAGCTGCCTTTGATTTACATTATAATCACTGATGGGTGTAACTAGTTACTAAGTAATTAGTTACTGTAATTGAATTACTTTCCCCTTGAAAAGTAAAGTAAGGGATTACTGTTATTTTTTGTAATTTAATTACATTTATATCTGATGTTATTAAACTAAATACTTGGTGTAATATGTGTGTGTGCATAAGTGGAATTGACATCAGAATTCAAAGCTTGACTTTAAAATCCGTGCCTCTATGTTTAATTCTCACATTTGTAATTAATAATATTACTTTATGTAGTTTTATAATATTAAGCAGTTTCATGTCTCTCCTTGAATCACTCAACTAATCAAGGTTGATATAGGATATGGAAAGTAATTGGTGATAAATAATTAAATACTTTTTGGGGAGAGTAACTTGTACAGTAATCTTATTACATTATTTTATATGTAATTAGTAACTAGTAATTGGTTACTTTTTCAGAGTAACTTACCCAACACTGATTATAATCCTATGGAGTAAATCGTGTTTTCCAAAAAAGTCGACCAGCGCCACCAGCGCCACCAGCGGCGACTTTTTTTTTGCCTTTTTAAGTTGAAATAAGTTCAACTTTTCTGAAGAAAACACCCTAGGTCAAACATCCTTCATGACAGTTGACCAATGACATGCGAGTAGACATGCGAGAAAGGTGATTGCTCAAGCAGGATCCTTCCATAAAAATTTAAATGGCGGCCGAAGCGCTGCCTTGAACACACTTTTATATGAATTCAAGTTTATAAGTCAGTTTTTATAACTTTCGATTGCATTACTAGCGAGAAAGTATTACTGTAGTTCTAAATATGTGGTTGGTTTTTGCAAAGACGGTCTCTGTTCATAATTCAAATAGACCTGGGTTACTTTGCCTAGATGAATCCTGTGTGCTGAGCTGCCTTCATGCACAAACGCTGCCAGATTTTCATTTTACTAAAACAGCGCTCTTGTCAACTTATTCTTGTCAAAAAGACGTCAAGTGTGAACATGGACTAGGACGACCAAATTAGGTTTTGTTTTCCAAAAGGCTCGTTTTGCCTTTTGTATCATGTTTATTTTTCTTGCACCTGCACTGGCTGATTTTTTCCTGTTTTAACAGATAATTCAATTTAAAAAAGCACCTAAGCATAAACTCAGTAAATTTCGATGATTTAACACCCGGTATGGAGAGGCTCATAGAGGACGTTTTTGTAGGCTAACCTGGAAGTAAGTACCGCGCTGTTACCCTCGACCAAAAGCCCATGCATTTTCCCAACAGACATTTGGAAGATCGCAAAAAATAAGCTCTGTGATTAACAAAGTTTTATGATGTTTACACGTTGTGTCTATCAAAATTATCTTTGAAAATGATCACAACATTTGTTACTGTTGAAGCCGAAATAGAATCACTAGAAGTTAAACGCTAACACGATGCTGTAAACAGACTACACTTTTGGTCGCTCGATATCAACGTCACCACCACCAAGCCTCCAACAACTCTTTCAAACTTTATTAAAAACGTGTTCCATAATTATTCCGTGAATTAATCCACATCTAAGTTTTTAAGACGCAATAAGGCTTTAAAAAATCACAAGCGGTATACAACTGTTGTGTTTTATATTATAGAAAAAAAAAATGTTGAGTTTTTTTTTACCACAGACCTTATTTCAAGGGGAGTGATTGTAACATCAAGCGTATTTGGCAGTATTAAACACGTATTTATATAAACACAAAAAACTTGCTTATTTGTTCATTTTACTCCGCTTTCAGTCGTGGTTAGGTTTAGGGGTGGGGTCTCACTATTTCTTAGTCTAGTTTCACTTCGCACAAATTCATTCGAATCAGCAACCTCGCAAAAATGTTACAAATCCCTTTGAGATCATGCTGGATGTTCAACTCGTTTTCATTGATGTTGGACAAACCATCAATTCACGTTTTTGCTTGATTTAAGGATGTGATTCTTCCAGGAGAGCGTCAGAGCTTCCCATTGTTCTGAAATCAGTCTAAAATAATGGAGCCTGTTTCAACCTGTAGCGTAAAGTCTGAATAATCTTTTAGATTACAGCCGGCCGGCTCTCATTACAGACTTTAATCTCCGGCGCTCTTCTGTTCATGAGCCGTCTGTGTTATCACACACCGCTTCTCCAGAGACCAGCACGTATCCACATTTTCCCACTGATTCATAGCGGCTCCTCTCCAAGCGTCCTTTTGTCTCGTGAATGAATCTGTCACACAACAGGGTAGCAGATGACACAGATACTTTTATTGGAATTAGAAAAAACTAAAGCATGACCACGATGGCACATTACAATTACGTATGGTGTGGTCCAATTTCACCCAACTGTGTACTTATGATAATTTTGCACTAAAAACAAAATCTTTGTTGTCTCTTTTTTGCAGTAAATGTTCTGTCATCTCTTTTTTAAAAATGGCTTTCTGTTACGAAGTTTTTTTAACCTTGTCGAATTCCTGAAAGTATTCCGAACATACAACAGTTTCACCCTCGCCGAGGTAAAATAAGAAACCTTATCGCAGTCTATTTAAATGAAGGCAGTGCACAAGATGTTATTCAGGTGGAAATACAGGCCAACAGAAAGAGGATCACACGGCTGAGAGTTAAAAAAGCACAACTTTACTGACCCATCGGAGCACACGGAGTCGCTCTGCGAGCCCGCCGGGTCCCTCGAGCGATTTCGTCCTTGAAAACGACATGGCGGCAGATATTTAAAGCAGTTGTGTTATTAAAGTTCCTGCCCCCGCGAATCTATTTTTCACGTGTTTCTCTTGTTCTCTTGACAAGCCGTGACAGTAAAGTAAATTAGTCCACTTTAACCTGCGACCCCTGAACGGTTTTCAAAGGCACCTTATTCTACCCGCACCACTTCCATTCAACATCTAATTTTAGGAAAGCAGAGACATCAAAGCCCGAGCAGCTACATCCCATGAAATCACACCAAATCCCTGTGACTTATCACCGCGATGGAAAAAGACTGTCCTGTGCTCAAAGCTTCGGCCTGACTGGTTCTTCAAAGGGTGAGATGGGATTTAGAGCAGCATTGACTTTCACAGACAACACCTGGAAAGATGAGCAGGTTCAAGAGAGAATAAATGGACATGTTGGTGTGCCAGGTCAAGTGATGGTATCTGCTCTCTGTAATGTCGTTCAGAGGTCAAAGGCTAAAATAAATCTTTCGGAACCGATCGCAATGTGCCATAGGTTACCATAGCCTACATTTACGTATTGGGACATACGTATTTCAAATGGGTTTTCAGTTTTTCTGAATTTAATATGTGTGACCCTGGACAACAAAACCTGTCCCCTGGGTCAAATTTTCGAAACTGAATGAATAAACTGAATGAATAAAATTTCTGTATGATGTATGATATCTAAAATGATGTTTGAGTTGTTATAATAGGACGATATCTGGCTGAGAAACAACAATACAAAACTCAGGAATCTGAGAGTGCAAAAAAATCTAAATATTGAGAGAATGGCCTTTGAAGTTGTCAATCAGTGGCACTGTAACAGTGCATCCACTCAGAAAATAATGTTTTTATATATTTAAGGTAGGAAATGTACAACATATCTTCATTGAACATGATATTTAATTAATATCCTAATGATTTTTGGCATTAAATAAAAATCGATGATTTCGACCCATACAATGTATTTTTGTATTTTACTAAAAATGTTCCCGTGCTACTTAAGACTGGTTTTGTGATCCAGGGTCACATATGTGTGTAAGTAAAAGGATAGTTGGTTTCATTCTGTTAACAACTATCAACATTTCTTCCAAATTTCAAATAAAATATTGTTTCTGTTTGGATTCATTTGCAGAAAATTGAAAACTGGGGAAAATGGTCAAAAGAACAGAAAAGATGCTCTGTACTTTTTCCGACCTCAAATACTGCTAGGAAAAAAAGATCACATTTACATTTAAGCAAAACAACAGTAATATTTGTACATGTATTAAGGAAAAGTAAACATATGATTTTAATCATAAATTGAATTGAATTTATCAGTTCTCATGCGTCTTGTCATGTTGTCATTCGTTCACATTGCTGTAGGAACTCTTTGTCACTCCTGAGGTTTGATTTTGTTAAAATTCAACAGACACTAAACTGGAATGACCACGATGCATCTAGAAAAGCTGATTAAATAAAAATGTGAAATGGTCTCTTAAAGCGGACGTAACACACACAGTTTCTGCCAATCTCACATTAATCTTGAGTACCAATAGACTAGTATTACAAACTTTGTATCATCGAAGAAGAGAGAAGTCTTTAGTGTGATCACATTAACAAAAGACCGATACAGGTGTACGACTATTTTCGAAAACTTACAACCTACTGCACACAGGGGCAGAACTAAAGCACGTGTGCACCCATTGTCAACAAAACACAGACATATGACCCAGTTTCACTTACCGCGTGCGGTTCATGTCCGGCATCTTTTACGCCCAATCTATCATTTTCAAACGATATATTAGTCGAGCGTTATATCCCCCATCTGTATAACATCCATCACCAAAATGCAGTGAAAAAACAAGTAAGAAGTCAGAATGCATGAAACACCGTGGCACCCCCCCTTTAATTTTAGATCTCTTAATAGGCCTATGTGTTAGTCAAACATCTAAAAGAAATGTTGAGGAAAATTTTAGGTTTTTCTCCAATGCTTTAATATTGCAAACATATTATGAGCCTACTGCTCTGACCATTGTAAAGAAAACTTTGAGATGTGTGTGTTTTTTCACATTTTGAAATCTAAATGAAAGCGTGTAGGTCAGGACTGTGCTTGTCTTAAATGATAATGGTTAAATCACTGAGAGTAAAGCCAGACAGACGATGAAACGCTCACTGAAGCTTCAATTACACTTAAAATGTCACTTGAAGGAGCAAACCACGTTTAGATTTCTGGACCTTCTGTGAAAACTTTAAAGGAACAGTACATTCCAAAATGTCTAGGAATGTAGTACACACCACAAATGGATGACATTCGTAAATAAAAACAATATAATTTATATCTATAATTATTAGAAGAAAGGTTTTACTTAAGTACTGTGAAAGCGTTAAATCATTTCCACTGAAATTGGACGTTAGGGTGGGAATTATTGAGTATTTCATCCTCCCATTAAGTAGCAAATAGCATTTAGTTTACCACACATATGGGAATCAGACGTGAAGTGCGGTATGATGTCATCAAAAATAGTTAATCCGTTTTAACGCAAGTGAGAGAATGCAAGATTTGAATGCTTACATGATGTAAGATGATATGTCCTAAAAAGCAAAGAATAAATAATGCGAGCATAATGTTAGCATTTTAGGACTTCTGGTTCCATCGCTCCAAAGTCTTTGGGTTTTTTAATGGGTTTTTGGTAAATCGCTCGAAATAATGTCTGTGGCAAACAAACCTCTAAATATTTGTATTCTATTAAAGAAAACACTTCAGTTATAAACCGCTTGGGATTTTTAGAGCCTTATTTTGTAAAGATTATCTTGATAGACAAACAGTGTTGGGTAAGTTACTCTGAAAAAGTAATTAATTACTAGTTACTCATTACATATTCAATAGTGTAATTAGATTACTGTACAAATTACTCTGTCCAAAAAGTATCTAGTTACTTATTACTAATTACTTTCTATAGCCTTAATCATCCTTGATTAGTTAAATGATTCAAGGATGGACATGAAACGGCTCATTAAATTAATTCAAATAAATAATATTAAACTGCATAAAGTAACATTAAGTGACTTAAGTATTACAAATGTGAGAATTATACATTAAAGCACGGATTTAAAAGTTAGACTTTGAATTTTGATGTCAATTCCCCCATTGCACACACATATGTTAGACAAAGTATTTAGTTTAATTACATCAAAAGTAACTGTAATTCAATTACGGAAATAATAAGAGTAATCCCTTACTTTACTTTTCCAAGGTAAAAGTAATTAGATTACAGTAACTAATTACGTAGTAACTAGTTACACACAACACTGTAGACAAAACATATAAACATCATGAGCCTTTGTTTATCACAGAGCTTATTTTTTGCGATCTTCCAAAAGTTTGTTACCTCCGGGTTAGCCTACAAAAATACGTCATCTTTGAGGTTCTGGATTTGAAACCGCATCTAACCGAGTGTTGTTTGCATCACATCGCATGAGGTTTGCATGTAAACACTTCATCTGTCTTCTGTGATAATAACATCCCACATTCATATTGAAATGAGCTTGTGAGGATCTGACAGGTCAGGAGTCGTGTCGTTACTCAGCCTGGAATGAATGAAGCGTTTGTTCTTCAAGTTTTGTTTGTGGATTTTTTATCAGTCACCGTTCGCCGTCCCAAAACTGTCAATCAAACCCGTCTCATAAAATACACAAGGGCCGTGCTTTTGTTCAATGTGTTTTGTCAGCAACACTTTTAACTGTTTGTGACTCTGGAGTAACACTGTCAACAGGCAGAATGCTCTTGTTTATTATTTATACATGTTGCTTCTTGAAAGTCAACATGAAATCACATTTATGCTCTTATTGTGAAGTATCTAGGTGACAAGATAGTGAACATTATTTCAACGGAAAAAAACAATGTTTGTCTGTAAAAGACAATGAACCATCTATCTCTCTGTCTGTCTGTCTGTCTGTCTGTCTATCTGTCTGTCCTGTATGGGGGTTAATAAAAATGTTTCCCTCTCCACCTGCCTGACAGTCTATCCTGTGTGGGGTCAATAAAAAATATTTATCTGTCTTATCTTTTTGTTTGTCTGTCTGTCTATCCTGTGTGAGGGTTAATAAAGAATTTCTCTCTCTACCTGTATATTAATAAAAATATATTTCTACTTGTCTGTCTGTCTACCTGTCTGTCTGACCTGTTTGGGGGTAATAAAAACTCTCTCTCTCTCTCTCTCTCTCTCTCTCTCTCTCTCTCTCTCTCTCTCTCTCTCTCTCTCTCTCTCTCTCCCTCTCTCTCTCTCTCTCTCTCTCTCTCCCTCACTCTCTGTCTACCTGTCTCTCTCCCTCTCTCTCTCTCTCTCTCTCTCTCTCTCCCTCTCTCTCTCTCTCTCTCTCTCTCTCTCTCTCTCTCTCTCCCTCTCCCTCTCCTTCTGTCTCTCTCTCCCTCTCTGTCTGTCTGTCTCTCTCTCTCCCTCTATTTCTGTCTCTCTCTCTGTCTGTCTCTCTCTCTCTCTCTCTCTCTCTCTTTCTCTCTCTTTCTCTCTCCCTCTCTGTCTATCTCTCTCTTTCTCCCTCTCTTTCTGTCTACTTGTCTGTCTGTCCTGTGTGGGGATGATGATCAAAAAATGTATTGTTAATAATATATTTTATTATAATACTGTATATCAATTTTATTATCGTTTAATATTTTACAAATTTGACTTAAAAAAAGATTAAGTCTCTGAATCCTCTGAATGTTGCAATTAATGCTTGTAAGATCTAATATTATCTTATATTACAATTATTTAACTACTAAATATATTTTAAAAAATTAAGGCTTTGTTCATTTTTTTTTATTGAATATTTTTGTTTAACAGACGTTGACATCAACAGATCGTGCGCTTTAACCCGACACCCTGCCGGAGAACTTTGTGTCTCTGAACCACCCCTGAACCTCCATTTGTGTCTTATCTGCAAACTTATTCTCCTCATAAATGCATCTCGGTATCTAGCGCATGTGAATCTCTGAGTTAATCCAGCAGAAAAGAAAACTCCCGCTCCCCGGTAAAACCATCAGAGCCGGAACGCTGAAACTATTGGAACCGTGAGGCCGCCTTATCTCAGCCGTGCTAAAGCTTCTCCTCTCGTATTGTCCACAAAAAGCACCTTGGACTTATTTAATATCTATTCTCTTTTCTTTAAAACGCACAGACTGTCATTTCAAAACATACGCTTGTAGTTTTGCCACAGCAACCAGAGGTAAATCCTCCAGTATTATTGTTCTCGTTTTAAACTCTGCATGAGTTTCAAGTAAATTGTATGAATTTCGTATTTTTATAAAACACTCTTTTGGGGAAACGTAATTTGGTCGATGAACAATTTAAAACTCTTCAAGTTCTCTCCGCCTTTGCCTAATAGTTCCCTAATCTCACTAATATCTGATAGTTTGGCTTTGGAACAATCTGTCTGTTTTAAAAGATCTTCACCACTTTGACTCGCTTGCCGAAGACGAGACATGCAAGCCTGATAACTTATTACCATAAAAAAACGTTTGTGATCAAGAATAATAAACGCTTCTGACCCGCAGGGCTTCAACCATGTTTGTTCAAATGTAGATTTCCACCTCTGAACAACATGCGTTTATTTTCACACATGCATCTGTCTGACATGAGTCCAGTGGATAACAATGTTTTATTGATCTTCATAAAACATGAACTTGAACCCCACTGAACACCTCTTGGATGAGTGAATGTGACCCAGATTCCCATCGCCCCTCACTGACGCTTGTGTCAATTTAATTTAATATTTACTCTATATTGCATGATCTCATATAATATAACAGTCTATTGATTTCTCCTTCACATTATAAGTATTTTGATTTTTCTAAATATGGTTTAGGCTGAGAGGTGTTCATTTACACGGTTGTTTAGGATTTGTGTCTTGGAGATGAATCTTTAACAGCTGAGAATTCTGAGATTTGTAGAGATATGAAGAGAGAGAATCGATTCAAAGAGTAAATTACACAAACACTTCTCATTCTCTCACTGACCTGCACACTCTCTCTTACTCCCGCTTAACCACTCACTCACTCACTTTTTTTCTCTCTTTAATCAAACGAACGCTCACTCACTCACTTTCTCGCTCTCTCTCTTAACACTCTTACTTTCTCTCACTCTTTCTTTAATTCACTCACTTCAATTCACACTCTCTCTACCTCGCTCATTCTCTCTCCACCTCGCTCACTCTCTCTCTACCTCGATCACTCTCTCTCTACCTCGATCACTCTCTCTCTACCTCGCTCGCACTCTCTCTCTACCTCGCTCACTCTCTCTACCTCGCTCACTCTCTCTCTACCTCGATCACTCTCTCTCTACCTCGCTCGCACTCTCTCTCTACCTCGCTCACTCTCTCTACCTCGCTCACTCTCTCTCTACCTCGATCACTCTCTCTCTACCTCGCTCGCACTCTCTCTCTACCTCGCTCACTCTCTCTACCTCGCTCACTCTCTCTCTACCTCGCTTGCTCGCACTCTCTCTCTACCTCGCTTGCTCGCACTCTCTCTCTACCTCGCTCACTCTCTCTACCTCGCTCACTCTCTCTCTACCTCGCTCACTCTCTAACTCGCTCACTCACTCACTCTCTACCTCGCTCACTCTCTAACTCGCTCACTCACTCACTCTCTCTCTACCTCGCTCGCACTCTCTCTCTACCTCGCTCACTCTCTCTCTACCTCACTCACTCTCTAACTCGCTCACTCACTCACTCACTCACTCTCTACCTCACTCACTCACTCTCTCTCTACCTCGCTCGCTCACTCTCTCTCTACCTCGCTCACTCTCTAACTCGCTCACTCACTCACTCTCTCTCTACCTCGCACGCACTCTCTCTCTACCTTGCTCACTCTCTCTATACCTCACTCACTCTCTAACTCGCCCACTCACTCACTCTCTCTCTACCTCACTCGCACTCTCTCTACCTCGCTCACTCTCTCTCTACCTCGCTCACTCTCTCTCTACCTCGCTCGCTCTCTCTCTAACTCGCTCGCTCACTCACTCTCTCTCTAACTCGCTCGCTCACTCTCCCTCTAACTCGCTCGCTCGCTCACTCTCTCTCTAACTCACTCGCACTCTAACTCACACACTCTCTTTTCAACTCCCTCGCTCACACACTTACACACACATACGGACACACACACTCACTCGCTCGTTCACACACTCACGCACACAAACACCCTCTTTCACTTACTGTCTCTCTCTCTGTTCCTCACACTCTCTCTCACTCACAGCACTAGTCACTGAGCATCTGATGGATTGTTCATCTGCAGCGCTTCATTCATCTCTCTGCTGATGTCTGGATGTCACAGTGTGAGAGCGGAGAGCATCAGCAGATACCTGCAGGGTGGTGAGCCTGCGGTCGATGTGAGGTTGAAGGTTATTAGACCGTCTGCCTCTGTTGACCGCAGCTAATGGATGAGCTTCATCTTCACCACACCTTCCTTTTTGCTCAGTTTTTCGCTGGCTCGTATTTTCCAAAAGGATTCATCACATGAAACCTGCCAAGAATAAGCAGGTCATTTTGAAAGATAGTAGGCCACGAAATGAAAGAGAGAAGAAATTAAAGACCACATTCAACGCAGTTAAAATAAAAAACTATTATCATTAATATCAACAGTTGATAAAACACCGATCATAAAAGATTCCCAGTATTGAGATTCAAATAATAAAGCATGGGGAAAATGAAAATGATCATAAAAAGGTCAACGTATTAATCCATTACTGTAAGGAGAATTGAAGCGTTTTTAACTGTCATGAAAAATGTCACAATGTATAAAAGCGAGAGATTCATATTGATCTCACACACCAGCGGTTAAATTGTTCCTAAGTAGCTTTCTTTTCTCATGCAAATTATAATGACTTTTTCCACTTTTAATTTCAGATTGAAATGTTGAACTGGACATCCTTGCGTGAGATTCGCCCCAATAATAGTTTCTAATAGCATCCATCACGGCTCGTTTTGTGAAGATAAACATTCAGCGGCACATCATTAGCACATCAAACGTTCATTTGCATGTCTTTAATTTCATAAATAAGAGCTGAAGAGAATGGCAGCCGTCGGCTTTGAAGATTCCCCTAAAACACAGCCATGTTTTCATCCCGATTAGTGTCTTTCACAACGCCGGTAATCAGACAAGAAAAACGTTATTCCATATTAAACACACCTCTGAACGCGTACAGTAAAGATCCAGTGGATGTTCAGAGAAGCAGACTGTCAGACGGCTGAATGTCTTCCATCTCAATGTCGCTGTCTAACCACCGGCAGGTCTTTTAATCTCTGCACTCTGACGGCTGGAGGTCTTCTGTGAAAAAACATTGTACAGGACAAGATAAACTCTTTCAATTCTTTTGATGGTGTTATTGGACTGTGTGGCAGGCGCGGCGAGAGTGTTTACACATCCATTAGGGTAAGTGAAATACTATCTCCTATTTCAGATGAAACTATAAAACATGTGAATAGCTTGTGTAAATATATGTATAATTTCATAAATCATATCTTAAATAACAACGACAGACATTAAAAGGTTTCTATTTGGTCATACTGAAACTTTACATTTGTTTCGACATCCTTTAGGTCCCGCTGCATTTGATAAGTTTCTCAATTAAAACTCATCTTTAGCATAAAATACAATATGTAAAAGTTATTTACTGTAATGATTATTACTTTGTGCCTTAAAATTACTTGAATGTATCTCTTCA